>JADRCH010000225.1:75000-90133 GCA_019843965.1 Rhynchomys soricoides | reverse complement strand
TATATATATATATATATATATATATATATATATATATATATATATATCCTAGTATACTTGTGTGGTCTCCAGATTACATTGATGACAGACAACCAGAATTTAGGGCTCCCCTGGCAGGAGGGCACATGGATTTACTCTCATGATCTTAGTTCAAACTCATAGAATTTCTGACAGAACAGCCACAGCTTTTCTGTCCATTGGTTGACCTGAATTAGGTGTTGGGTACACAACATAGAGATGGGCATGAGTTGGGATGGGAAAGTGCTTCCTCTACACCTTTCCATTCTGGGGAAGGCACCAGGTGACTCAAGTTAAAGAAGACAGCATTCAGGATCTGCAGCTTTCAGGAACTTAGTTTGATCCTCATCTCCTCCAAGAAAAAGTGTCTCTGAGGCTGTGACTCAGAGTTTTTCTTTAGTTTTAAAAGATAGTAATTAAAATGACAATTAGATACATATTGCTACATAATCAGATGATCAACAAATATTCACTGCCAATTCACTATGTTCCAGATACCATAAGAGTCAAGCTGATGACTACTTTTCTTTGTGAAATGCAAATGCTACTATGACAATCTTTTAAGTCATTTAAGTCTAACTTTTTAGAGATTGTTACATACAAAACTTCTTTGGGACTTTAACCTAAAGATGGAGCACCAAGCTTTAAACGGCACTGAAAATGAAGAGCTGTGATTCTAGTTTTGAGTGATGCCAGGGGATCCTGTCTCCTATGACTTCAGGTCAATATATACCAATTCAGGCCAGAAGACCAATTCTATGTCTGGAATATGCTGGTTGGCACCAGTTCTGCTCATTTCATATCTCTCCCTGCTTCCTTATCTGTTTTCAGTTTGCACACTGCCCCACAATCTGGCCAGGGCATTGACACACATACATTCCTTCTAAGCTAATATTGAAGACATTCTAATTGCATGAACAAAATTGTAGTTTTTATTCTGCTTGTCTGATAATGAATAACAATTTATAACTCCTATATTCATATCCCAACATTAGCATCTAATAATCCCTGCACAAGAATGTATGCATTCATTCAATGCCCTGGAGTGTTTGAGAGCTAGGACTGTATGACATCTTATCCTCCTCCTCAACTACTTTTAGAAAACTCAATTCTAACCAGTTTTTCAAAATTGAAATCAATATCTTCTTTCTCATAGATCCTACCAGCAATAATAAGCATGTCCATAAGGACGACATAATGAACAGCAGGGTGAACTGATATTCAGACTGTACTTACACTGACTATGGTTTCTCATCTGTGCTACCTGGCTTACAAACTAATGCCTCAGACTATTTATTTAACTATCAAGAACTTCCACTTTGAAACTATGAGTGAAGAATAAAAGTCCACCATGAAAGGCTGCTGTGAAGATTTTAAAAGAAATATGGAAAGAGTCCAATCCATAGCACATACTTGGAATATGTTAGCTATTATTAGTCAACAAAATTGTGTCTACCATTACCCAGGACTGGGGTACCTGAGAAAGATTTGCAGGGTTCTACTGGATCTAATATGGATCAAGTGAGGGGTCCCATGGTTCACCTTTCATGTAGAGATTTTTCTGTGTTCAATCCCATTGACTGGATTCCCTGTAAGCCTCTGAAGTAATTTTATTGAATTCTTATGAAATCAATGGCTTATGTTTATTTAATTTCGTAACTTTTTGAATTAAGGGAAAACTTCTTTTTGCAGCAGATGGAGGCCATGACAGAAAACCACAACCAATTAAATGCAGAGTTATAGAACCCAGTCTTAATGGATACAACTACAAAACACTTTTGTGCCTAAGGCTCAGGATCAGGGTGTTTTCTGTGAGATGGTGTTCTCTTAGTAACCACAGAAACTATACCAGAAAGTCTCCCCAACATGACTGTCCAAGTGTTAAACAAGGATGACATTAATGAACATGCCAAATTGGATTGGGGAAAAGCCCATGAGGCCTCAATTCTATACAAAGAACTACAGGCAACTAAAGCAAGCTAGAAGAGGCAAAAGTAGTCTTCCTCAGAGAACATCACACCAATTGGTTGCCCAGTGCCAAAGCATCATCCCTGGAAACATATATGAAAATAACACTGTATGGATCCATTTACTTCTGATTGTTTCTGATCTCTACACCTGTATTGTTGATGATGTTAAATAACACAGGAGACTATTGGCTCTGTTGTAATGCCTTTTAAATGGTCCTTAGAATCCACATGTCTCAGTGCTTGGGGAAAGTGGAAGGATTAACAATTTATTCAGCATTCTTCTACCATTAAGCAAACTTTAAATTAAATGATATACTTTACATCCAGCTACCAATTTCAAAATAATCTGAAATTCCCAGAACCATGAAAAAATGAAAAGGGCAGAGAAATAGCAGACTTTTTTGCTCTTGAAGCTTGTGTTACTTGGACTTCGGCAGCACCAATTTTTATTTTTAATTGCTTTGTCTGTGACAGTCAATTTTTTATTTTCATGGTCTAGTTGATAAATCTTTACAGGGTGTTGGGTCTTGCAAAGTTATAAATGGCTAATTTACTTTGCATTTATTTTCCTGCCAGGACCAAAAGGATATATCTGATTCTGCATTTGGCATGAACTTTTAGCACCTTTTCAAACACATCATCCATCCTCCGTAGTGATGGAGCCTGGCTCAGGAAGCTCATGAATTATATAAGCTGAACTGCACTTGCCAAGTGATTTTTTTCTTCCTATTATATGGTATTGCAGAGGTGTATACCTCCTGCACTCATTCAGCAATAAGCAATGCATTTTACCAGATCACAGGACTTAACCCTAGGTGGCACCCTCAGTTAAATGACTTTGGCATAACCCTAGGTCAACTTGCCTTGCTAAAATCTGAGCACATCCTATTCAGATCAGTATAGGGTTGTGAGAGATTAGCTTCTTACCTTAAAGGGAACATTATGTAAGTGCATTTTCATCTCCTTGGTTTGACAGGGGCCTTCCTAGGAACTTAATCCTAAGAGATCCTCTCTTCCCAGCCTCATTTCCATGGTTTATTTGAATGTTTTGATCTCCAGGGAATTTCTCCTGGAATTTGAGGGGAAAATTTCTGCTACTAAAATGTGGTTTATTTGCTCACAGTTTCCAAGAGGACTGAGCAAAGCATACTGTGGGAGTAGGGATGTAGGGAAATTCCAAAGTCAGCCAGAAACCTAGGATAGGAAGCAGCTGCTAGCAGAAGCTTTTACTGTGGTTTTTAAGAGAAAAAAAAAACAGACAGGAAGGGAAAATAAAGTCTAGGCTTGATTAGTTAAAATGATAACAATGGTCTCTGGGGTCCACGCTCTAGTTGTTTAGCATCTTGCTCTGGAAAGATCTGAGCAAGCAATCTGAGATAAATGGTTTGCAGTGAAAATGTCATGCTGTTGCTCATCTCTAAAACTATCTACCATTGGAAAGGACTATATTCTGTCCCATACTTTGACAAAGGATTAGATGTCAAAGGATGAGACAACAGAAATTAAGACACATAGTAGGTTCAAATTCTAAATGGAAATTATTTAAGGTCTGCCTGGGAAGATGACTTGGAGTTCAATGTCCTTAAGGTGGAATGGTTTAGGCTCTTTGTTCTCAAAATTTTGCACTAATAAATGTTTAATAACTCATTAATCAAAAAGAAAACCCATTCTGTATCATGGGTCAGTGTCCATAGTGTAAATGTTTGTCTCATATCTGACTTCAAGCATTCAGTGTCAAGGCCCTGAAAGGAGATCTGGGAAAACACACACACAGGTCCTTGAGACTTGATAGGAACAACATCAAATGGATTTCTTGCTTCTTTTTAGGACAAAGAAAGGAAGTTTTGAAAATCATATCATATTATTCATCGAATGCAGGTGTGCCTAATCATTTGGATTCTCTTGTCTGGACAAAGAATTGTCTTTGACTGTAAATGTTTTACAAAATTTCTCCATAATAAAAATTAATCAAAAAGACTGTTCTACTGATATCTCATTTTTATACTTTTTATAGTTTATGATCACAGCTTAATATTCTCTACAGTAATATTAATATAATAAGTGGTGAATAAAATGTGTCCATTAACCACCTACTCACAGGGTTTTATGTCAAAAAGATAGCAGAATAGAAACACAAGGATTTCTCAGTTTTCTCAGAGTAACACAAAGGGTAGTTTAAAGCATCATTGACATGATTTGATGTGGAAAAGATTAAAAAGAACTCAAATGAGTGGGGGAAAAGGGGTTCTGGAAGACATCACTAAAGACTATGTTGTCACAGGTACTCTGGAAGGAGGAGACAAGAAGTACCAGACTCACTCAACTTCTCCAAACCTGGAGATGAAGTAGATATCAAGGTGCTGAAAGTCAAAAGAACAGGAAATAAGATGAACTTGAAAGAAAGAAAGAAAGAAAGAAAGAAAGAAAGAAAGAAAGAAAGAGGCAAACAAAAAAATGCAAAACAGATTGGACACAGAATTAAATCATGAAATTTTAAAGCTGAGAACTTCTACAAGGGCAAAAGTTCTCTTACAAGAGTATAAGACAATTTTAAGCAGAAATTATGTAGGCTGGAAGGCAATAGGATAATATTTTTACAGTGGTAAAACAAACAAACAAACAAACAAATAACAACAATAAGCACTATAGCTGGGAAACTGTCCTCAGAAATGCACAAAAGAAAAGATGCTCCCAGATTAACAAATGCCGAGAGAATTCAAGAGTAGATTTACCTTAGTGGAGCCATTAAAGAGGGATTTTCAAATTGAAACGAAAGGACACAAAGTGGCAAACGGATGTCACAGGTGAGCACAAACTGACGGTAAAGGTTAGTATATAAGCAAATAAATGGGTTATTATTGTAACGGTAGTGGGCAAATTATTACTTTCTCTAAGATAAAAGTTAAGGTAGGAAAATATTAAAAAGAAAAAAAAACACAAAGAAATGATACACATAAAAAATGTGTTATTAATAAAACAAACCATGTGTGGGGAGACAAGGTTAGGTGTAGAAGTTTATGTGGTTGAATTTAAGCTATCAGCTATAATATGTTAGTAATATATTACAAAATTATAAGTATATATCATATAATTACAGCTTTCTTATACAAAACCTATGACATTTCTAAAGAAAATACCTACAGAATCTATAGAAAGTCCACAAGAGAAAACCAGAAATAATTGGAACACAATAATACAAAATCAATGGAACACAAAAGGAACAAGAAAGGAAAGGTGAAGAATGGAACTGTAAGATAGTCATAAAATGAACAAAAGGAAAAGGAGTTGGCTGTGGTGGTTACAGCAGCAATGCCAGCACTAGGGAAGCTGAGGCTAGAGAATCACAGCCTAGGCTAAACAGAGTTTGAAGCCATAGGGGCCACATAACAAGATCCTATCTCAAATAAAGAAATAAGTGGAGATAAGCTGGGAGGGGGAGACGAGGCAAAGGGAGAGAAAAGGGAGAGAGGAGGGGGACTGGAGAGAGGGGAGAGGGCTGACAGGGAGAAACAAAGTAACCAAGAGAAAGAACAGAGAAAGTATAATTTAAATGTAAACCAACTTACACACAAATCAACAAACATAGAATAATTTGATAGACTTTAGAAGAGGCAACTCTATTCTGCCTACAGGAAGCTCACCATAGAGCTTATCTTTGAGCTAAAAGTAAAGAGATAGAGAAGATAATTGCAATCAAAAGATAGCAGTGACAACCACATTTAAAGAAGGCAAACAACATTAAATCAAAAGCTGTCACTCTCTACAAATACAAGTTTTAAATAAGTAAAATTTATCAATTCATAACAATGATATGACTATATACAGAGATTATAAATATATGCACTTAGCATCTTCAATGAAATATATATATATATATTCACTCAGGAGCAGCAAAATATTTAAGTCGGCTTATATATACTGTTCAAACAACTACTATCAAGAACACAAAATGTAAAAAGTCAAGAAAATAAGGAGCTCAAGTATATGATTTGAATATATATTGGTACAGCTTTTATAGAATCAGGGTGGCTTCAACACACACTGAGAGAGAGAGAGAGAGAGAGAGAGAGAGAGAGAGAGAGAGAGAAGAGGAGACCTACCTTAACAAATCCAACTTCCAAATATATATTCATAAGAAATGAATACAATATCATTACAGAATAGTTTTCTTTCTTTTTCTTTCTTTTTTCTGATACTTTATTTTCATTTCAAATGTTTTCCCCTTTCCAAGTATACCTTTTGGAAACACCCTATCCCATCCCCTCTCCCTCTGCCTCTATGAGGGTGCTCACCCACCCACCCATCCACTCCCCTCTTCACTCCCTGACATTCTCCTATACTGGGACATCTAACACCGTCAGGCCCAAGGACCTCTCCTCCCACAGATGGCCAACAAGGCCCTCCTCTGCCACACATGTGGCCAGCGCCATGGGTCCCTCCATGTGTATTCTTTGGTTGGTGGTCCAGTCTCCAGGAACACCATCTTGTTCTTTGTAGTATTGTTCACAGTAGGCTGCAATGGATCAGCTTAAGTATCCATCCATGGTTAAACCAAAAAATGCATGCTCTGTGCATTAACAATGCAGCATTATTCAACTGCAAGAGAAAAAAATCCTATTTCATTTGTTGCAACATAAATAACCTAGGAAGCATTATTGCTTAGTGGATTATGGGGAAGCAAAATAACAACAGTAATACAACATGATCTCTCTTATACAAGGACTCTAAGACATATAGCCTCAGAGATTTAGAAAATAGAGTAATGGCTATCAGGAACTGAGCAAGGGTAAGGTGTCAGAAAGTGGGGGAAAGCTCAAAGATTGTGATGAATAGACTAGGATCACTAGCATGCAATCTAGAAATCTAACTTCAAGTAGGTCACTGTAGTGAATCTTTTTATTTGAAATTTACTGAGTTAATCTTAAGTACTTACATAACTACACAAAAAGAAAACTATGAGACAGAACATGTGTTCTTTGGCTTGGCTATTGTAAATATTTTATATATGTATACATTTTATTTGACAATTACCACTCAATGAACAGAAACACAGATATAAAAAAACTTTGGGTCAGGGTTTTATCACAGCAAGAAAAGCCAACTATAAATGTAATTTCTAATGATTTCTTACTTAAAATGTCCTTCATTAATTACTTGGGCCTTGAAAGGTATACATTTCTCCAGGAATGTTTGACATTGGAAAATAACACAAAAAATAACTTCAGTAACTAAAGTGTGATTGACAGCCACATTACTTCTACATTCAAAACACACCTGAAGTTGAGCCTTTCCTCAGCCAGCACTCCCTTCTGTCAGGGCTTATCACTCACTAGCTCATGAACAGTGACTGTGATGTGTCCAGACCTCCTTCTCCTGCCAGTGTACTTCAGTCATCTAATTTCCTATTTATTATAATTTTTAGATTTTAAATTAAATTATAATTACAACATTTTCTCTTTTTCCTTTCTTCCTCCACCCCTTTCAATTAACCTCACATTGCGCTCTCTCTCTCTCTCTCTCTCTCTCTCTCTCTCTCTGTCTCTCTTGTCTACCAAGTCTATGGTCTTTATTTCTTTAACAGCTTATTTGTATTCACAAACATATGTAAATTATTTGACTCACTATGTATGATGCTACTTGTATATAAACATTTTCAGAGCTGATCACTTGGTAATAAATAACCAAATCATGTGCTCTTCTTTCCTTGAAAAGATTATTTTTCCTGCTGTCAGCCTTTCTTAGTTCCCAATATATCTTTGACTAGACTTGAGATCAAATATTTCTCCCTTTCAGGATGGTCTAGTGGTCTCATCCTTGCTTAGGCCATGTTCAGGCAAGCATGTTGGTGTAGACTTTATGGGTATAACATCTCTGACATTCCTAGGAGACACAAACTCACAACAAGCTTCCAATTCCTCAGACTCTTACAATCTGCCCACCCTGTCTTTCTCTATGATCCCTGAGTCTGAAATCCATGGATTATGTTGTAGATATTCTCTGTTGGGACTGTGCTACACATGATCATGTTTTCTCTGAACTTTTATCAGTTGTAATTTTCTATAATGATCCTTGTATGTTGCAAATAGACACTACTTTGACAGTAAGACCTGTACTTCTCTGTTGATATTAGGGTAACTATTTAGAATGTAGTTAGAAATTGTGCTGGTTTAGTCAAGTGAACTTGTCCATTATTATCTAAGATCCATGACTTCACTAGCCTTGTATAGTCGATTATATTTATGATCTCATGTATGTTGAAAGGGTCACAAGTCTAATTAGGGAGCTCTGTGTTACCACCAAGACGTGTGTGCCACTATTGTGCCATTAGAGAAATCATGCCATGCTGGTCATCATTGTAGTCCATTGATGTCACATCTGGGTAGAACTATTAGTTGCTTTCCTCCCTTGGAAACTTGCATGGCCTTTTCTGGTACCATGAAAGATAATCTTCATATATTCCTACATGTGTTTCCTAGCTCCAAATCTCATATGTGAGTGTATACTTGGATAACTACAGAAACCTGGAAAGTAAAAAGTGACCAAAGAGGGAAGTAGTGGTCAGGCAAGAATAGAGGATACAAATAATTTCAAGGGCAAAATAATAAAAATGAAAGGGGAAGTCAGATAAATACAAAAATAGAGGGGACAGGATAAAACAACAGGTAGGATGCTGAAAGAGTCATAAGGAATCATATTATTATCTATTTACCTAAAAGCAAATATAATACATATACATCTATGTGATTTTTTTTAATTGATCAATATTGACAATGCTTTCTCAGGAGCTATAGACTAAGGAAAATTTCAACATGAGACATCTCCTTTTGTGTTGTTGGTCAGTGTTGTCTGAGAGACTATCAAACAGTATAGCTTATTTGTATACCCTTAATTGCTTCCCAGAAATTGAAAGTAAGTCTCTACTGCTGAAGATACCAGATACTTCAGAGACACAACATAGAGGATTCAAGCTGGATCTCACCTGGAATTTTATTTCAACTCAACTTTAAAATCTGAGTTAGATCTTAACAATCTTCTACTCAGACCTTCCAATATTACACCTCACTGAAAACTAAAGCTCAAAACTTTTATACTTTAAATGCTTTCACTAATGTGACATCCTGAAGTCTCAACTTTCTTAAGACATGCTCTCTCTGCTCTTCCTAATCTGGTCTGCCTTCTCTTTTTGCAATTCTCTTATCTCTTTTAGAGACACTGTTTTTTATTAATCCCTATCTCTAACACCTTTCTCACTGACGATCCTTTGATTTACTCTCCAGCATCCACATACACTCTATTTTATATCTTTAGTAAGACTTTTCTGAATTCCTTATTTAAATCAGTGGTCTTCCCCTAGACTTCTCTATCTACTTCACTGTTAACAATCCACTGCATAAACTTTATCATGATTTCTCAAACTGCCCATTTTATATTCATCCATTCTTTGCTGTTCTTAATATAAAACATAAACTGTAAGGGAAATGATTTTTTGTCACTACATTGGTGTCTATCATTGTGTCCAAACTTGGTGATTACTTATTGAATTAACACTACTATCAGTACCTATTTTCAGGTCATTTCTTTTCCTAACCAAAACCAGACTTAAGCTCTTTTAGTTTATTAAAGTAACTTAAGGATAGCATACATGACATCTATGTTGCTATATGAATGACTCTGTTTCAGTGGTGGTATCATGGTCCTCTTCTCTTAATGGTTACAGATGGGACGTAGGAGTGTGCATTCTGGGTTTCTATTCCTGGATCATTCTCTGATTGCATTCGGCATACATGAATATTCAATAGCTGTTTATTTTGTGGCCTAAGTAACACACACTCATTTAACAAACATGTTGGTGTGGAATATATCAGAGAAGCCACAGCATATTAGAATGAAAAGTAAGTCTTCCAGACTCCCCAGATACACTTATGAAATGAACGGATCCCTATAGCCATTGGTGTGTGGTTACACATGTGTCTGCATAGATGCCAGATTCTTCCAACAGGCCAGTTAATTTGAAGTACAAAAGAGCCACCAAGGACATATTTGATTCTCTTGTAGAGGTTAGTAAAGTTGTGCTGGCTACAAGTGGATTTGCAGGGATGCTATCACAGACTCGAAATGATTACTTCTTTGCTTAAATAAATCAGCGAGTTCTTGTAGTCAGTTCTACAATCCTCAAACAAGTATTGCTTGCTGTCCATGAAAATGTGCACTGGTCACTAGAAAGGACCACTGTACCTTTATCCTGGTACACCTAAAAACTGTATCGCCTATCAGATAAGAGTATTGCGTCACATATTATGAGAATACATGAATTGTTTGTAAAATAGCTGAGTGTGTACTTGTTCTAAAATGATTACTTTATAGATAGAATAATACAGACCCAGAAAGGTGACCTGGTTTGTAGACATAGAGCTAGTTGCCAAACAAGTGGAATTAAAACCCAGGGTACCAGACTTCTCATGTTGGATCCTTTCTACTGCAGTAATCTCAGACATCATTTTACCTGTTAGTCACAATAGTTCTCAAGTCTGTACAACCTAAATAGTCAACCCAGGAATATATCAAGATGCCAATCTTTTGGGTACTGCCCACAGAGACCAACACATGAAAAGTCAGTGAAAGAACCTAGGTGTTGTGGTTTAGAAGGTCCCTCAGAAGAATCCAAGGAAGATGATATCAGGTCACAAGTTGACAGACTCTCGTGCTTGGCATGCTGTCACTAGTGATGCTATTTAGTACATAGATGTCCTCTATGGAGCCAGCAGACTTGTGTTTACCATGTTGGCTTTGGCCTTATTATCAAACTATCTTGGAGTAACTTCATTATTCACCTGAGGTCTGGTTTACCTGGAAATTCACTGTGGTATTGTGAGAATGACATACATGATGTATATATGAGCATGCAGATGTATGTGTGCATAGGTATTTGTAGCAGTTTCCTGATACACAGTTAGTGTTTAACAAATATTAACTCTTGTTTTCCATGAAGTGATTTTTACATGCCTTAAATATTCTGTTGGTGATGATATGATACTTTTAGACACAGATTGTCACTTATTTTCTTTGTGTATGTTTAATACATTATCCAAACCATCCAACCAACCAACCAAACAAACAAAAATAAATTATTTTCTACTAGATATAACCAAAACTCTCTATTGCTTTGACTAAACTCCATTAATTTAAAGACAAACCTGGCTTCCTCTGACAGGATGTTTTATTGATGAGGGTGATCTCCTGCACTTCAAGATACTATATTTTCTTCCTTTGCAATGGACCTTTAAATGGCCAACAGGATTCAGAAACACTGATGAGAATGCACATTTCTTACTGAGAGCAAGCACCTCGAAGTAATTTAGACATTGCCACATGTTTATTCCCGCTTGGGCTAGAGGTCTTTCAGTCCAGTGAGCTTGTCAAGTACAGTGAAAATGTACTCAACCCAGCTTAGAGGATACAAAAAAATAAACTTACCACAGATAAAATAGAGATGGCCTTCAAATCAACTAAAAGATTAGCGTGAGGGCCACTGTATCATCAATTGCATAAAATAACTTGATTGCAATGGTTCTGAGGCTAGATGGTGGAAATACACTTAAGGTAAAGTGCCAGATTTACCTAATAATAATAATAATAATAATAATAATAATAATAATAATAGTAGTAGTAGTAGTAGTAGTAGTAGTAGTAGTAGTAGTAGTAGTGACAGATGTTGAAGATTCTTAGTGACTTAGAGACATATGAGAACTTTAGTTAGCACAGATCATCTGAGAATCTGATATTCTGATTGACTTTAAGCTGTTGCCATTAAAATTCCTAATAGTGGTAATGGAGAAATAAGCTCAGTGGCACTGTGTGCTTTAAAATGACCCTGAACACATTGGAGCTGGTAGAGATGCCTACTGGATTAGAAGTAGTAGCTGTTTTGTCTCTCAAAAAAACTTGATGAGTAGCAGAGCACAAGACTTCCCAGTGTGGTCTGAGCTTCAAAGATGGCCATTGGTCAACTGGGAGTTCTTCAAAGTCTTTAATTTCAAGTTTCCATCTCTCTAGTGAGACTTTAAAGAAAGACAAAAATAAATGACATTGTTTCAGTTTATATATACTTACATAAATAACTCAAATGCCATTGAATTATATATATTATGTACATCATAGGAATGGCCTGAAGATGCTGTCCCTCTGTTGGTGCAATTTTCACAATAGTAGTAATGAGAATATAAGTTTTAAATGAACTGCTCTTTTTAAAATGTAAACTACTATCTATAAACTAACACTTTACTTTGGCAGAATGTCAGTTTTCTGACAATAATTTTTGAAAAGAGGTTCTAATGAAGAAAAATGTCCAGAAGATATTCAGAACTGTCTGAAAAATGTTCAGAACACTCTGGTTTATTTTAAACAGATAAAGTCCAAAAGAAGTAATTTGTACCCAGTTGAACAGTTGGTAGATCCACCTCAGATCCCCATTTATTATTATATATTTATGGCAACAAGATAAAAAGTTTTCTTTACAAACAAATCTTGAACACGATGATAAAATTTTCAAAATCTATTTGGGTATGATGGTGTAAATTCCTTGGACATAAGAGTAGTAAGATGAGTTTTAAGACTAGCCTGAGCTATCTGAGACCATGCTTCAAAACAGAATCAGGAACAAAAACATCAGAAAATTTATGATACCAAAATGACAAAAAAAGTTAAAATTTTCTGTCAATGTCCCTCTCCAGACTCTAAAGCTGTGGTGACTTTATTTTCTGTCCTTGCCACCTTCCTCTCAGGTACACTGCTGGAGTGCATATAATTTTTCCTTGAAGCTATCAAATATTTCAGAAGACACTGATAAACTTCTTTAAACTGACATGGGAGTATAATAGGGCATTTTGTCACCATCTCCTTTACAAAAATGTTTGCAGAATTCAACAACCACTTATCTGTGTGTTCATGATGCTAAATGATACCCAGAAGAACAGTGTGCATACACCATCATACCCAGCTACGTTTTGAAAACTTTCTCACCATCTTTAGGATTTGCTTGTAGGGAAAACTCTATATCTTGTTTTCATGAGCATATACTAATAAAAATGAAATTGATTCTAGTAACTGTATAACCTCAGGCATATTGATTCTTTTGGTTGTTATGCATAAAATACCCTGGACTGTTCTGAATGTCTTCTGGATATCTTTCTTCATTGGGGCCTGGTTCAAGTATTAGTCTTTAGTAGAAAAACTATTTTCTGAGAAAAGACCCATATTTTTAAATTATTTGCTATGTCTATTTAAAAGTCATATATGTTCATTGGGGGAATTTTATTTTTATGTGAAAAGACATAAGAATAAGAATGTGGCTCCTGTGTATTTAAAAGTCAAACTTAATAAAGAACTTTGAGCATAATTAAAATTTCAAGGTACCATTTTGTTTTTAGGATAGCAATTATTGAAAAAAATGAGAGTAAACAAATTTTGAGGTAAGTGAGATTAAAGGGAAGACCTGCATCATGTCAGAGAAAATATATTAGTACAGCTAATGTTATGACAACTCCTTAAAACATAACTACCATATTGCCCAATAACCTCATTTTACAGTATATATAAAATTAATATGTCAATGCAATGCCATGTACTGTTTGGGGATCTCATGAAATTTCTTTGATAACAATTTTTAGGGAGGTAGCACCCATAGTCACTGTATTTTTAATGGCCTTATGACAGCTGGCAGTCTTTCCCCACCTATTCAGGATTCCTTCATTAAAAGTGTTTCTCAACAATTTTATCATTTAAAATTTAAATGTACAAGATGTTAGGCATATCCTCTCATTCATCATAATAGGTACATCTTCCCTAACATTGAAACTTGCTGTGCCAGGACATTGCTCTCTCTGTGAACTGACAATCAATCTCCTTTTCCTGTGTTTTCATATCTTTCAGAAGCTATTTTAAACCTTCGAGTGCTTGTAAGTCAGTGCTATTATATCAGCTGAATAGTGACCCTTTTTCATAAAGCTGGGGTAGAATCCCTGAAGGCCCATGTACCAACCATTACAAGCACTCGAAGGTTTGTAATGGTTGAAAATGTCAACTGCTGAATCAGTTAAGGAGATGCAAAAATAAAACAAAACTAAACAAAAACAAACAGACAAAAAACACTGTTAGCAATATATAACACAGCATGAAAATATTCTATCAGTTCTAACACTTTTTTGTTAAAAGATTACTGTTCAATGCAGAGGCACACATGGAAAGCCCTATATTATTTAGCTCTCTAAAATCTAGTCATTGCCAATGAGCTGTCCTGTCTTGTCATAGCAAAGTGTTGTCATAGGCTGCTATAATGGTTACCATTGCTGGTCAACTCAACAGGATCTAGAGTAGACTAGTAATTTAATTAGATTAACCTCTGAATATGCCTAGAAAATCCATGGAATAACCTATTGACTAGGTTAATTAAAGTGGGAAGACCAACCAGATTATGGGCAGCAATTTTGCTGGTGGCTCACATATAAGAAAAACCAAGGAAAATGCTTTTGATTTTCGATTGATTGTTGTTGCCTCTTAGTAGAGCCATCTACCTTATTGCCCATGGCCACCAGTATTGTAGTGGTAAATTAGCTAAACTGCTTTGGCTCTTGGTGGGTCCAGTGCATGTTGTACTCACCCAAGATCTCTGGATTATTAAAAACACACACACACACTCACACCAGCTAAATTTGATATGACTTGACTAGCTCAATGACTGGGCACTTCTGAACCCTATGGCTACCACACACTCCCCTCCGGTATTCCTGAGTTAACATCTTTTAAAATCTATATTTCATCTCTGCTACCCAAGACCCAATCAGAGAAATGGTCACTAGGACCACTTCCTGGAAACTTATATGTTGGTGGGCCTTTAAGTCAGTTTTCCTTGCTCCCCTGTCATAGTGATTCTCCTGTTCTTCTTCCTCTCTCCCTCAGTCTCTTGCCCATGAAATCTAAAAGTCCTGCTTCAGTCTCTTGGCCTAGCTATTGGCTGTAAGGCAATTCTTTATTACTAATAAAAGCCAGCTGGGGGCAGGGACCCTCAGCAATTAGGCCTTTGGAAGCCTAATTGAGACAAATCTTTAGAACCAATTCCCAACAACTATTATCACCCTTTGCTGAAGTCA
>JADRCH010000225.1:0-72500 GCA_019843965.1 Rhynchomys soricoides | reverse complement strand
TTTTTATTGATCTATTATGCTAAAAATTGTCTTTAACAAGGCCTGCAGGGTATAGAGCCTTCTGCTAACTTTATCTGCCCCGTTTTATACCACCCTTCCTTTTATTCTTTGGACCAAACCCACACTGCAAGTCCATGAACTTCTTAATCGCATCAGGCTTTTCCTTGGGATAGAAACTTCTGTGCTTGTTACCACTATTTTCCTCATAACATCGTACCTCAGTATGTACGTGTCTGGATTTTTATTACATATTCTCCCTTTTCTTTCCTCATGTCAAACATTACTTACTTCTTTGTAGAAACTTTTTTTGAGTCCCCCCACTTATCCCTGAAGACAGATTCTCTGGTCCTTCTCTCATAGATTTCATTTGTTCCCTTTAAGACATTTAGCCCACCTTTATGTATATTGTATGTGTGGTGGTGTGAAAGAGAGACACCCTTCAGCTTAGGCACTTGAACATTTAGTGTTTAGTTGGTGGGAGTGTTTAGGGAGTTTTAGGAAGTGTGACCTTGCTGGAGGAAGAATTGAACTGAGTGTGGGCTTTAAGAGTAAAAGGCTCTCTCAGGTCTCTTTCTCTGCTTCATACCTGCAATTAAGGACTCAAAGTCTTGGCTTCCTGCTATGACTGCTGTTTGTGGACATGCCTCTACCCTGCCATAAACTCTTATCCGTGTGTAAACATAATCCATAAACTCTTCCTTTATGAAATAAAATACTATTGTGATAAAATACTATTACTAAAGTCCATTAGTAATAGTATTTTATCACAATAGTAAAATAAGCAATAGAGTACACATGTTGTTTATAATTATCTAGTGATTGTCCGGTTCATTGCCCTATGAAAATGGGCACTCTAGCATCTTTATAGGATTGCCATACTGCCAAGCCTGGCATGGCCCTTGTGGGGACAGAGTGACAGAGTTCCTGCTCCTGGAACAGGGCCTGGTGTGAGACCTTCACAAGTGCCAATGACTGATGTGGGCATAAGTAAGGCTTGTTTGTGTAATAATGTACATATTTTCTGGACCTATTAGCAGTCAAAGACTCTTTCCTTCCTAGAAATGTCCTACCTGTTAAGATTAATGACTATGATAATCAGGCAGCACAAGTGAGGAGTCAAGGGTGTGGCTATCTCAGCAAAGTGGTAAACATTGGGACCTTTAGGACAGCCCCTAAGGCTGTGGGAAATAGCTCTCAATACATGAGTTCAAAAATTTTTAATTTCTCATCCATGCAAAAATTTAAGGAGGCAATATGAATTATGAGGGGCTTCATGAATCTAAAGGAACAGATGTAGCTACACTATGCTCCAACTTGTCTCAAAGATAAAAAGGCAGGGAGATTCCTGAGTTCAAAGACAGCTTGGGACACAGTGGGTCCAGGCCCAGACATAGTGAGAATGGTAATTTCAGGGCAAGGTCCCACCCAAATAGTTTATCATGTGTGCTTAACAAAAGCAGACAGATCTCAGAATTCTTTTGCAATGTTGAGAAAAACTATGTATACTTGTTAACTCCTAAGAATCAAAGGGCTGGGGTTATAAGATGCCGATTCATAAGATAATCAAAAGAAAACCTGGAATAAATGACTGGATTGATATATAAAATAAAAGACTTGACCTGTGTTCTGCAGAAGATGAGCTATTCAGAAATTTTTTTAGAATAAAAATAGAGAGATACTTGGAGAACACAGACACACACACACACACACACACACACACACACAGAAAGAGAGAGAGAGAGAGAGAGAGAGAGAGAGAGAGAGATCTTTTACAACAGCAGGCAAGCAGAATACAGACAAAGAAATCTCCAGAGAGAAAGAAGAAGAGAGAGAGAAGCAGACTAGAAAAGCTTTATCAAGCAGAACCCAGGACATGAGCTTGAATCCAGGATTTGACTTTGAGTTACTCCTTTTGTTGCTCCCAGACACCCCTTCTTTTACCACCCCTCTCCAAGATGACACTGATTCTTAGCACCAAACTTAGTTGCCAACTGGTTAAGTCACGTAAAGGAGTTGTCTTGCAGTTTTGGGGATTAGAGGCCTGTATTTAAATCATAGAGGTTGGCTTGATTTAGGGGTTTGAGGGGTGAAGGATTTGATTCACTCTTTAGTTTATAGATGCCCATTTTTGCCCTGTATTTCTTTTATACTCTTTCCATATTCATGTCTATCTGAGTATTACATCTCCTTTTTAAAACTGATACCAATCGTATTAAGTTCCACCTTATTGACCTCACTTTAATTGAATATGCAATAACTCAGTTTCAAAATACGATTATATACTGCTGTAGCAGAAATTAGGAGTTTACCATATAGATGCACTTGCTCCATATCAAGGACAAGGCTGGACCCAACACTGAGTCCACAATTTGCTAAGCAGTGTCAGAGACACAAACAAATAAAAAAATAAAAGATGCTTCTTAGCACTAATATGGCCCAAGTTACCAATTACAGGTATTATCAGCTACTTGTCTCAACATCACTTCTGGGCTACTTCTCCTTCATCATATCTATAAAACTTTTATTTGCAAGGATGATGAAGACGTGAAAAAACTGTTACCTACTTTCAGTGATGGAGCTGTAACTGAGAAGCTAAAAAGGAAAAATTAATTTTCTCAAATAGATTCTCACTGGGTGTAGAAACCACAGTTAAAGGAGGGTCCCTAGTAGTAGATGGCCAACTCAAAACAATCTCAGTGAAATATTTGAAGATTTTTTGAGTCATAGTGCTTTGTCTAGACATTTATTTACTTTACTGGTAAATACCACGCTTTCTATTTTTTTTTTGATGATCTTTTTTCTTTTTTCATACTTTATTTACATTTCAAATGTTTCCCCCTTTCCAGATCTCCCCTTTGGAACCTCCCCACTTCCTCCCCCCCAGCCCCTGTCACTATGGGGGTAATCTCCCACCCACTCACACACCCACTCTCTTCTTCCCTCCTTGGCATTCTCTTATACTCTCTGGAAATCAGTTTGGTGGACCCTCAGAAAAATGAACATAATACTCCCTGAGGACCCAGCTATTCCACTCCTGGGCATATACCCAGAAGATGCTCCAATATGTAATAAAGACACATGTTTCACTATGTTCATAGCAGCCGTATTTATAATAGCCAGAAGCTGGAAACAACCCAGATGTCCCTCAACAGAGGACTGAATACAGAAAATGTGGTACATTTACACAATGAAATACTACTCAGCTATTAAAAACAATGATTTTTTTAATATTTACTTTATATACATTTTAAATGTTGTCCCCTTTTGAAACCCCCTATTACATCCCCCCTCTCCCTGCCTCTATGAGGGTTCTCTCCCACCTACCCACCCACTCCCATTTTCCCTCCCTAGCATTCCCCTATATTGGGGCATCTAACCCCCTTAGGCCCAAGAGTCTCTCCTCTCACTGAGGACCAACAAGGCTTTCCTCTGCCACATATGTGGCCAGCACCATGGGTCTCTCCATGTGTATTCTTTGGTTGGTGATCCAGTCTCCGGAAGCTCTGGGGGGGTCTGGCCAGTTGACACTGTTGCTCCCTCCATGGGGCTGCAAACCCCCTCAGCTACTTCAGTCCTTCTCCAATTCCTCCATCCAGGACCCCCCCCCCCCCCCCAACGCAGTCCAACAGTTGACTGCAATCATCTGCCTCTGTATTTGTCAGGTTCTGCCTGAACCTCTCAGGAGACAGCTTATCATGCTTCCATCAGCAAGCACTTGCTAGCATCCACAAGAGAGTCCAGGTTTGGTGGCTATATACGGAATGTAGCCTCAGGTGGGGCAGTCTCTGGATGGCCTTTCCTTGAGTCTCTACTCCAAATTTTGTCTCAATATTTCCTCCTGTGAGTATTTTGTTCACCCTTCTAAGAAATCTGAAGCATCCACATTTTGGTCTTCCTTCTTCTTAGGCTTCATATGGTCAGTGAATTGAATCTTGGGTATTCTGAACTTTTGGGCTAATATCTACTTATCAGTGAGTACATACTGTGTTCTTTTTTGACTGAGTTATCTCAGTCAGGATGATTTTTTCAAGTTCCATCCATTTGCCTGTGAATTTCTGATTTTTTTTTTATTGGTTTCCTGTGTGTTAATGTATCTTTACATATGTGTGTGTGTGTGCTTCTTGAGTTCTTGAGCCTTGGTTTTTTTTCTCTCTCTCTGTATGTTTTTTGTTGTTGTTGTTGTGTTCTTCAAATCTGTTTTTTTTACCATGCTGGCTTACTTGCCTGTTTGTTTTGTAAAGCGATGGATGATTTTGGAGATGAGGTAGAGGAAACAATGATCAGAATATATTATATTCAAATGTATTTTTCAATAAAACAGGAAAAAATGAAAGCGTTATCAGCTTAAGATCACCAGTGAGCCAGAACCTAAAGCTCGGAGGCAAGGTCAGTGGAGCATGAGCTTGTGTGGAAAGAAGAAGAAAACACAGCACACTGAACACCAGGACAATGCCTGAAGAACCACATCCTAGACTGAACCTCAGATCACTCACTGTAGTCCCATCTGCTATCTCCATAAATAGAGGTTTCCACATCAGAGATGACCAGTGGGGCTGAGCTGATCTTCAGGACTAAGAAAAGCATTGTTCAGTACTCAGTAATAACTGTAACTATTCATGAGCAGTGAATGTCCTAGCAGTGTATAACCTGCAGCAGATACTTTGTTCTGCAGCAGATATTTTGTGTTCCTGTTAGGTAAATAATGTTACCTCACACCAACCTAATGGCCATTGTACAAAGACAAGTGGCTACTTTGAACAAGACTGGAAAATATACTTTGATGAGTTTGCTCTCCGAATGCTTCTTTTGAAAAGCTTCCTCTGTCACAAATCTTTCCACACTAACAGCTGAATTTAAATCATCTTTTCCTCCTCCTGGTATGTAGAAAGTTCCTCCACAAAGAAGATGACAAGGGCTAGAGATGTAAAATAATACTCTGGCTGGCAGATGGAAGCTGAGACGTTTACTCCTAGAAAGTGTTAAGATCTGAAGAAAAGGCATGTGTGATGGGAAATCGTGATTGTCAGCTTAACAGGATCTAGAAGCACCTAGGAGACAAACCTTGGGTGTGACTGTAAGGGTGTTTGTCAGACAGGTTTAACTAAAGAGGGAAGATCTTTTTCCAATGTATTTGTCTCCATCTATGGGCTCTGGTATTAGACTGAATAAAAAGAAAGAATGAAGGCTTCTCTGATTCCTGACAACACGCAATGTGGCTACCCATTCCATGCTCCCTCTGCTACACTTTAACCAACATGCTAGACTACACCTTCAAATAGAGAGCCCAAAATGCCCACCTTTCCTTCCGTCCTTCCTTCCTTCCTTCCTTCCTTCCTTCCTTTCTTCCTTCCTTCCTTCATCCCTCCCTCCCTCCCTCCCTTCCTCCTTCCCTCCCCTCCTTCTTTATTTACTTAAAATTGTTTTATTTGGTAACCAACAATAACAAAAAGTGCCCCTTCAATCTGATGCGTAATAGAGGTGTTGTACCATTTATTCTTCTACACCCACAAACCCCCAAAATTCCAGTGTGAGACACTTAATCAAAACCAATTCTGTATCCATAATCTTTGTCAACAACAAGCTGGGTTTGGAGGCTGATCACTGGCAAAACATCTGCCTTGAGAAATGTAATTTGAACTGTTTTATGAACTAACATGGGAAAGAGAGACCATTTGCTGCTTTATTGATTATTTTTTGAAAAATATATTTAAAAATTTCATTCATTATTGCCTTCAGATGTAAATAAGTCTCTGCTTTGAGAAAAGAAAAAAATGTTTTGTTTTGTTATTTAATTGTGTACCTAAAGGATAATTAATTGCCCTGCTTCAGGAAAACTTTTGGTATAGAAACTTTCAGAAATATGACTTTGAATATTCATATGTACACATAATTTGTGCAGTTACACACATATCCACTCTTCTTTTATATCAGCACAGTCATGGTTATGTACCACACATGTCTGTGCATACAGACATACCCACATATTTTCTCAGATCAGAAGTAATTTTGCAAGCTACATTTCATTTTATAGCATCCAATTGCAATCTTTTGCTTCAAAAAGTAAGACATAAAATCAGTCAAAAGTGCTACAGCTGCCACTGCAGACAGACATATGTGGTCCCCCAAACAAGTCTTTAACTGTTAAAATGTGTTGCAGGTCAAGAGAAATATTGTCCTAAGAACCCTCAACTATGTTCCTAACATAGATTATATATCTGATGATACACACACACATATACATGTATGTATATATACATATATATATATATACATATATATATATATATTTATATAGGTATGCTTGTATATATCTATATGTGTGTTTATGTGAGCATGTAAAACCTAGTAATAATTTGAGAAATATTATCAAAAAGATGAACAAAGCAGTTCAAATATTTATTTTGTTACCAGACACAACCTAAAGGTATGATAACAGCGTACAGTGCCTATTCCTGCCCTACATAAGGGCTAGAGAATTGGTTCAGTGAGTTAGGGTGATTGCCTCCAAGACTTCAATCTGAATACCATCTCCAGAACCCACATGGTAGAAGAAAAGACAGATTCCCACAAGTTTTCTTCTGAATTCCACATATGCACTATAGCAATATACATACATGCACACACACACACACACACACACACACACACACACACACACACAGTATTTTAAAAGTACATTGTTCTTTTTAAAGAGCTAAATTAAAAATAAACGAAACAAGCAAACAATTTTTTCTCCCAAAGACGGTGAAACCAAAGTGTGATCTCATGTGACACTGGGACCCAGCACAGCCCCGGAGACCTCATGAAATGACATAACATACCTTGGATACATGCAGTGCTCTGACATATCATTGGCTCCTTCAACAAGTGTGAACGCTGTATACCTGAACAAATACCTCTCATCTTATCTCTATTAAGCTCTTTATCTCATTCAGACTACTTCCATTGGACAGATTCACTGAATTTATCTAAAAGAAGTGTGAAAATGTGTGGGTTTCACCTCTGACAATCATCTTTGGTTTTCTGCCTGATCATATCACCATGGACACTGCTGTAAAAGCAGAGGAGTCATTTGGCATGACATGACATACAAGAGTATGTGAGAAATATCAGATGTATCCCATGGGCAAGATAAAGATAAGAGTGATAGTATTTATGATTAAACATGATAATATACAGAGGACTTGGCATATGCCAAGGGATCAATTAATCATTTAAATGATTGACCTCATTTATATTATTGTAGCACTTTTGCTTTCTAATATAAAAAATACTCTTCTGTGGTATCAGAACAGCCAAATAACTTATGAAACACAAAAATATTAAAATAGTAAATTAGTTTATTCAATCATAAAAATCATATTTTCTCTCAAATATGTAAAGTTTATGTGACTTTTCTAATGGCAAGATTGATACATACTTTTAAATTTATAATGGTAAAAAGGTAGTTATATTGGAAATTAACCTCTCTCATCAATATATGCCTAAAATGTCTGGGTTTGGTTTACTTCATTAATTTAAATGTATATTTACATATGTATATATATAATATATATATATATACATATATATATATATTACATGAATCTTTTAAATTACTATGTTTTTCTTAACTGTGATATAAGGCTCTTAAAATGTCATTATGCTGTTAAAACCCATTATTTTTAAGTTCTACATAATCCTCATAATATTGGTGAACTATGATTTTATATATTATAATGCTGGATGGGAACCTTGTTTTAACATTGTAGCCATCTCACTTTTGTGAGGAAAAATGCACAGGTCGGTTTTTCTAGAACTGTAAAGAATCATTGAAGAACCAACTAGTGGACTGATGTTATAATTCTTATGTTAATAATTAATTGGATGGTATGTTAAACATCTCAAGACTGCTGAAATCCTGGCACATACCTTAAAGGACAGAGTGTTCTTTGTCCACATCAAGACAAATGTATAAGAACATACTTGCAGACTCTATTTTAAAGGGAAGAAATGTGTCAAGATGAGATAAATGAAGATATTGCTGTGACATTTACCATCAAATGGAGTAGATATTACAGTAGGTGTTTACAAAAAAAATGGAGGCATCCAAGGCACATATTCTTTGAAATTTATGGCAAAAAGTTTCTCTAACCAAGCATAAGGTCATTATTAGAAAGGTAGTTCTAGAAGGGTTGTAAGTCGAAATGGACCCTAATGAAGAAATAAATAAATTTCAGAATATGTGAGAAATATTGCAATGGGACTATTACCAGAAACTTCAGATAGGTAACTGCTCTATCTGGGGGGTTACAATTAATTTCATAGCTGCAAACCAGCAAGCCTCACCCAAGGGAAATACTGAGAGTCGAATCATTCTTTTATTATTAGAAGTGTGTGTGTGCGTGTGTGTGTGTGTGTGTGTGTGTGTGTGTGCATTAAAGAAAATGATGGCGGGGAAACCTTGGACATCTATAATAAATAAATCATATCTTATGAAGTGTTTTCATCAGATAAGATTTTTTTTTTTGCAAAGTATCGTAGAAATAGCCAAATTTCTTAGCTATTCTCTTTTTGTTCTGAATTATGAAAAGATTGAGAATGGGGAAGGGAGGGTTCCCAAGTGGGTTTCTTAGTCGTGTTAATAGAAGAATTTAAGAAGGAGCCCAAGCAGAAGTTGAGGATGCTTTTATAAGATTTTAAGTGAAAAAATACCCTAGAGCAAGCAAGCTGTGACTTTCATCTTCTCAGAGGATGAAGATGGAGGAGAGAAGGTGGGGAGGGGAAGTCTTTTGAGTTAAGCTAGAAAGGAGGTTATACCATGGTAGCTGGCTGCCACATGGTGGAGAGGGAAGCTCTAGAGAAAGAGAGAAGGTCCTCTGCTGTGCTATGACTGGGTAAGAGAGAGATGCATCTAGCAACACCCCTTGCTGCCTACTGCAGGCAGGAGAGCTGGCCCCAAGATCATCATAGCATGTCTGGTTCTGATGCAGCACAAGGGAGTGGTGAGTAGTTGCAGCTGGTGATCAGGCCCCAAGGTCATGAGCAAGGGAGAGCCAGCTCTGCCTCTTGTCAGATGTGCAGTGGCATCAGTGAGGGAGAGATCCCCTTCTATCTTCCTTGCCCTTGCCATCAGCAGTGGGCACAAGAGCTGGCACCATCTGGGTTTTGAGAGCAGAAGAGCTGTCCCTACCTTTCACCTACTACAGTCCTTGGAATAGTGGGCCTTGCACTTCACCTGGGCAACACACTAAAGCTGACTGTGATTGCAAGAGCAGATGTGAGCCAACCTTGAAGATGTGAGCATGGGAGAGCTGGTCCCAAACTTGTCTGCCATGTGTCAGTGTGGGTGAGAGAGAGATGTCTTTCCCCACCCTTGTCCTTTGCTACCTATAACAGATGAGAGAGCCTGAGAGCTGTCCTTGCTCCTTACCTACTGCAGCACTCAGGATAATGGGCCCTGTACCTCACCTGGGGATCACAGTACACCTCGCCTTGGATGTGAGAGTTGCAGTTGACCTGGCCCCAATGACATGAGCAATAGGGCAAGCTGACCCTGCCTCTTTTTTTCTTAATTTCTTCTTTTTTTCATACTTTATTTACATTTCAAATGTTTCCCTCTTTCCAGATCTCCCCTTTGGAACCTTCCTATTGCCTCCCTCCACCACCACCACTATGGGGGTATTCCCCCAACCACCCAACCATCCACTCTCATCTTCCTTCCTTGGCATTCTCCTATACTGGGAGATCTAACACCCTTAGGCCCAAGGGCCTCTGCTCCCCCTGATGGCTAACAAGACCCTCCTCTGCTGCATATGTGGCCAGCACCATGTGTCCCTCCATGTATATTCTTTGGTTGGTGATCCAGTCTCCGGGAGCATCGGGAGCATTGAGTGGTCAGGTCAGTTGCCACTGTTGCTCCCTCCCTGGGGCTGCAAACTCTCTCAGCTCCTTCAGTCCCCTTTCCAACTCCTCCATCTGGGACCTCACATTCAGCCTTACAGGTGCTGTGAAGTGACTGTTGGATATTTCAAACTTTGGGGCTAATAACCACTTATCAGTGATTACATACCGTGTCCGTTCTTTTGTGACTGAGTTACTTTGCTCAGGATGATATTTTCAATTTTCATCCATTTGTTTGCAAATTTCATGAAGTCATTGTTTTTAATAGCTGAGTAGTATTCCATTGTGTAAATGTACCACATTTTCTGCATCCATTCCTCTGTTATGGGACATCTGGGTTGTTTCCAGCTTCTGGCTATTATAAATATGGCTGCTATGAAAATAGTGGAACATGTGTCTTTATTACATATTGAAGCATCTTCGGGGTATATGCCCAGGAGTGGAATAGCTGGGTCCTCAGGTAATGCTATGTCCAGTTTTTCTGAGGGTCTACCAAACTGATTTCCAGAGAGGTTGTATCAGCTTGCATTCCGATCCTGCCTCTTGTCTGCTTGGTGGTAGTGTGGACTAGGAAGAGACACTCTCCTCTCCTCCTTTGTCCCTAGTCATCTCTGGCAGGCAGGAGAGCTGGTCCTGGCTTCATGAGAGTGGAGGAACTGGCCATGTCCCTCTCCAGCTGCAATAGTAGGCAGAGTAGGCACTGTAGCTCACCTGTACAGCAGGGTGTACCTGGTTGTGGAACTCGCTGGTGAGCAGACCCAGAGGCCATGAAAGTAAAAGAGCCAGCAAGCTCATCAGTTCAGCTAACTTTCAGAGTCAGACCCATAACTTTGTACTGACCTAGTACACCATCTACACCATTGATAACTTACGGGAGTGCATGTAGAGGCCTGTCCCACAGATCCAAAACTACAGGATCTCCATGACATAAGGCAATGACATGATATTCAAGAGGAGTTCCAGTGAGGTTCCAGTGTCTATAGAGGAGCAGAAGTCATGCCAGACCAATGACTCATTGCAATGAACATTTGCAAGCAAAGAATTGTACACAAAAAGGGTGTACTGTGGGATACAGTGTGAGATTCTACAATAAAATATTTTTCCTCTGTTGGCAAGGATGATGCAATGAGGGAAGGAAGAAAGGGGGAGAGGGGGATATGAGTAGGATGTGATATTCACAGAGAGCCAATAAAATATTTTTAAAAAATATTCACAGAAAAAATACAGAAAAGAGAAAAGGAAAAATTATTAATTTTTTGCCTGAGTAATTCAGATAAGTGACTTTAAAAGCTTAATGGTTGTGATCTTCTAAGTTACTGCCCTATGGATGGGAATTCTTAGAAGGACAATAATACTGATTTGTTAATCTTAAACATCGCTTACGGTGAACCTGATTACCTAGGAATGTCCCTAACTGCCCAAGGCATGCATCCTTAGCCCAGCCATTGACTCTATCCAACTAGGATGTTAAACTTTAATCCAGGACAGATATTTTATTCTTTTGAGCAGAAAGAAATACAGTTCTCTTAATGGGCCTTTACTTACTGGATCATTATCCTTTTGAATTTTGAGGTCACCCTAAGTTCATTTAGGAGATAGGCTGAAATTTGAAAAAACATATCACCCATTTTCATCGTGAAAATCTAGAGATCTGATTTCAAAGTTGTTAACCATATGGATCAAGAATTAGTCTGAAGTTTTCATGCTCTGCCTCATGTTTAGACTTTTAGCAGAGGTACTTGTGTATTAGGAGATAAGAAAATCGGAGCTCTCTTCTGGAAATTCCCGCCAGAGAAGCAAGGAAATTTCTAGAACTGTTGTTTTTGAGTTTCCTGCTATGAACTGCCTTTCCAGTTTTGATATATTCTCATTTTCCCAATTAAAGAGGCCAGGTTACCTGTCTTTTGTGAATCAGAGTGATGACTGATCTGTTCTCTTAGAGCTGGATGAGGGTATTGGATAGAGCATTGGGTATCCCTCCAGTTGACCCATCTAAATCACTGGGGGATTCTATTTGAATAACATCCAGTTGTATCTGGAGGTGGAAGTCCTTGATTAGTTCTCAGCTAGAGATGAGAGGGAGAAGTAAAGGTGAAAGCTATTAATATTCCAAGTTCTAGGTGAGGAACCAGGAGAAGTCAAAATGGGCTATGTTTAAAATGCCCAAATCAAGGGCTGGAGGAATGGCTCATAAGAACACTGACTGCTTTTTCCATAGGCGCTGGGCTCTCAGCACCAACACTGCAGCTCACAACCAGTTCCAGAGCTCTGACACCCTCTTCTGAGTTGCCTATTCTGGTCTCACTGAGTACCAGACTTACATGTCTGCATAAACTGATTAAAAAAATATTTAGGACAAATGTCCAAAAAAAATAAAGAGGTCATTTGTATTTTTTGATATGTTCATAAGAGCATCCATTTACTTGTTCCTCCTTATGCTTCACTTTGCCTCCAAGGCTGGACTTGAGGATGACAAGCCAAGGACCTGCTCTCAGCATTTCGAGTGTGATATGCCTAGAATGAGAATGTAAAGTCCCTCAGAGATGGCTTCTACAGCAGGAAAGAATGGAGCTTTTGCTTTCATTTGCTATCTTGGGTTGAAACAATAGTCGACCTGTTTATCTTGGCTGTAGATAGGGCTGTACAGGGTTGAACTGAGTCAAGGTCATGATTCCTAGGCATATCTAAGCATATTTTTTTTTATCAAGAAAAACTTCATTAGTGAGGAATAGTTGTATGAATAACAACTCATATAGAGTTAAGTCTAATGTCTGAAGAGTGAAGAGTATAACCCGGAACTGTCAATCAAACAACAATGACAAAAAGCCCATACCTACCATTAGTCTTTGGTTATTCTTTCCTGTTGTGTATTTAATATCATACAGGTGGCCAAAATGAATCAATGAACTGTAGCCTTTTATTCTGTGAAGGTGGGTTGTTTCAGCTTTTGAGAATAAGTCAGAGGCCTTTCTTAACTGTGCTATTGCTTGGAAGCACTGATGAAAATTTCCACTGTGTTGACACTGATTTTTATAGATTGGGTACTGTTAAGTCCACCTGGTGGAGTCTCAGGGACCTCCCCAAATAAGAAGACATGTAACTCACCAGGGCTACAGAGCATTTTGAGAGACCTCCAAAAGTCACCAACATGGATGAATAGTACAACATAATAAATTAATATTACATAGATAAATATTATCATATATATATGATAATATTTTTTTGTAAGTTCTTGCCCATATCCCATAGGATCTCAAGACAAGCTAAAAGCTCAAAATCTTTCTGTTTATTGTGTAGGGCAGAGAATGTTCTACCATAGCCATATTTCTGATTTGGAATGAGTGCTAGTAGCAAATAGAGAGAGGCAGTAAATACAAAGCAAAAATCATCACATTAAATGTATAACATATAGCATAAACAAATAAGGAAGCCATGTTGAAATATAATGCTAAAGATACTATTCAGAAACTTTACACAAATAGTTTTCTCTGTTCTTTCCATAGATAAGCATCCTATTAGTTGTTTTTTTGTTTGTTTGTTTGTCTGTTTTACTATGGAGATCTGTATATCATAAGATAGACATGGATAGCTTCTGTTGGAAACAGTCTATCTGTTGTTGCCAAGACCACAATGCATTTACTCTTGGCTCTCTGGTTGTTATCCTGTTTATTCTGTCTCAGTTTGAAGGAGTCAGCTTGACTCTGGATAGGGAACGTTTGAGGACACTTTAAAGAAATATGCTTGGGTCTGAAACAGAAGGGCCAAATCCATTTTCAGTGCTACCTGCCATGTGAGATCTAACATTACCTCCTTCTTTACCAATGGAGTGTACACATTTGCTCCACTGTAAAACTGAGGAAAATTGCAAAAGATTATTCTGTTTTTCATGCTTAGGTAATCATACTGGTGAGACTTCATGCGTATAATTCTGACAATTTTTTGAGATGCAAAGTCCATCAAACTGTCTTTTCCTGGTTCCTAAAATCTTTCTTCTTTACATTATTGTTTTCTCCTCTAAATTTTGTTGTGCTTTCATTCTTTCTTTGAACTAAAACTAATTAAATTCCTTCACAGAGAAGCTTCTAGATATATAACTAGACCATGCTCTATGACCTCTTCTGTCTTAAGTTTCACCACCTGTGAAGGGGCAATGATGACAAAGATGTTGAGAGAACGTATGAGATGATGAAGAAAAAAAATCACCGCATATTCCAAACATGAAGTATATATTAAGCACTCAGCAAATGTGGTCATTTTATTCTAATTACCAAGTGATGTGGGTGGTTTGTCAAGTTTATTGATTTGTAACTTTACACCAGTGATCACAGAAAATGCAGGATATAATGTTGCTTTTCCTGGGTCTTGATTTATTGACCTAGATTATGCTTCAGCAATAATAGAAGGTCATTGTTTCACAAATATTCAATGGGTCTTCAAATGAGAGTCTATTTTCGGCCTGAGGGTAGAAAAATTCAACAAATGGACATAAATCAACCTAATTAATTTTTATTTCTCAATTTTCATAGCTATTTATGGCCCATTTGATCTTTAAAAACTTGAAAGGGCTTTTAGAGCCACATAATACTTTATACATGGCTTGACAATTATTTCGTTTTTTATGCCAACAAAACCCATCTAAAGTGAAGACAGTATATGTTTGTTCTCATCCCAAGTCTGAAACACTTCTAACTACCTTGTGCATTTTCTTGATTTTTATCTGTTCCTCATAATATTCTATACTTTTTCCTTTTATTCAGTCATTCATAATTATATGACTATTGATTTACTTGTTGAATTCCAGTTGATTTCAGACTATATACTAGTGGGTGATGGGCACTATGTATTTGTTCATTCCTCATGATAAGTTCACATATGAGAAAGACAATGTGGAATTTTTTACTTGTTCTAGGGTTCCTAATTAACTATAATATTTTTCAATTGTATTCATTTTCCTATAAATATTTCATCATTTTCATTGGCAGCTGAAAATTCATATATATATATATATATATATATATATATATATATATATATATCATCTTCATTATCCACTTATCTCTTGACAAGAACCTAGGCTGACTTCATTCTCTATGTATTGTGAATAGAGAAGTAATATACACAAATGTAGGGATATCTCTGTAGTAGGATACAGAACATGACCGGGAAGAACAGCGAAGTCATATAATTGATCTATTTCTAGCTTTTTGAGGAATGTCTTTGCAGATCTTCATAGTGGCAACAGTTTACAATCCTGTGAACAATAAATAAGGACTCATATTTCCCCACATCATCACCAGTATTTTTTGTCATTTGATTTTGTGAAGCTAGACATTATGGCTGAGATGAGATGAAATCAAAAGTAGGTTTTATTTGTGTTTCCCCTCATGACTAAGAGCATTAACACTTCAAAAAATATTTAATACCTATTTATACTTGCCATTTTAAGAAATTTGTGTTCAGATCTATAGCCCATTTGTCAATTGAGTTAATATGTTTCCTTGAGTTCTTTACGTATTCTGGATCTTTGGTAGGGGATATAGTTGGCAAAGGTTTTCTTTCAATTTGGAAGCTGCCTCTTCACTTGATCAATCCTTTTCTTGACAGAAAGAAGCACTTTAATTTTATTTGATTCCTATTGTTCTTTGTTGGCCTTATTTCCTGTGTGCTGAGGGTCTGGAAAGTCCCCACCTACGCCTATATCTTTCAGCATAACTTCTACTTGTCCTCAGAGTAGTAGCCTTGCAGTGATTGATGTTAGATGTTTTGACACATTTGGGGGTTGATTTTCTTTATTCGTTATATCTTTATCTGCTTATGGTACAAAGGTGCTTGGAAGCATCCTTCTATTTCTATTGTATAAAATAAATTTCTTTGAAGGTCTAGAAGAATTTTACTGTGCATCCATGTGGGCTTGAGCTTCTCTTCATCCAGAGATTTGATTTTATGGCTGCTTCAATATCCTTGATTGTTACAGATATATTTAAAGTATCAATCACATCTTGATTTAATGTCTGTAGGTATAATTCATCTAGCAATTCATTTTTAGGCTTTCTAAATTCATCAAATATAGGTTCTTAATAGGTCCTTATGATTTTTAAAAATTCATGAGTATCTATTGTCTACCTTTGCAGTCTTCTTTCATGTGTTTAAGAGTTTTCAATTTTGTTTGTCTATTTAAAAAACCAATTTTTTATTTCATTGATTTCTTTAAGTTTTTGTTGTCTGTTTCCATTGTGTTAATTTCTGCCTTTGTTCTACTTAATATCTTTCAGTCCAATGTTTTGACTTTGGTTTGCTCGTTTTTCCAAACTCTTAAGGGACATCATTAAATTGCATACTTGAGTTCACTGGTGTAGTTAATGTAGGTAGGCACTGGCAGCTGTACACTTTCCTGTTAGGACAGCTCTCACTACTAAGACTGTATACAGAGCTTTGGGGATCTCTTACTTTCATTCTTTCTTACTGACAGGATTTTAAGATTTTTATTTCCCTCTTGATTTCTTAGGTACTCCATGAATCGTTTAATAATTTATTGTTTAATCCCCATAAAATTGTGTATTTTCTGGAGTTTCTTTTACCATTGATTTCCAACTTTATTACATCATGCTAAGATAGCTGTAGAGTTATTTTGGTCAGTCATATACTTGTTGAAATTTTCTTTGTATCCTGCTATACAGCCAATTTTATAGAAGCATCCTTTGGCTGCTTAAGCAAATTTATACTGGACATGGTTTGAATAGAATTTTCAGTAATTATTAGGTAGGTCCATTTTCATCAATGATGTCACTTAAATCCAATGTTGCTCTATTTATTATTTTATCTGAATGCCTGTACATGGCTTAAAATGGGGTACTGACATTACCTATTATTCTGTGTTAGGGCTAACCATTGATTTAAGCCCACAAGTATGTGCTTTCATTTGGTGCATGTGTGTAGAGTTGTAATGTACTTACATTACAACTTAGTGGATAGTCCTCTGGGCCTGGATGAAGTGAGTTTCTTTATCTCTTAATTAGTTCTGACTTAATGTCTATTGTCAGATGTGCTTGCTTGTTCCCTAGTCCCACTTACTTGAAAACGTTTTCATCATTTCCTTCTGGGGTAATGCATATCTTTGGAGGTGAGGTGTACTTCTAGTAGAAAACAGAAGATGGATCCTATTTCCTAATCCAATTTGGATAGCTTGTTTCCTTTGATTGAAGAACTTAGGGCATTAATATTAGAAGTAATTATTTATACAAGTGTATTTTGTATTGTAAATCGGTTGGTTTGTAGTTTGCTTTCATACCTTTACTTGCATAGCAATTGTCTAAGCATCATTTCTATTACTGGTAGCCTCCTGAACCCCTGTTTCCACTCTAAAGTGTTCCTTTAGTATTCTCTTTAGGGCTGACTTGGTTACTGTAAATTCATTTAGTTTTTCTTTCTCTTTAAATTTTGACAATTTTGCCAAATTATAGTACTTTGGATTGATATCTATGTGCTTCCAGAAAATATCTTGCTCCTAATCCCTTCTGTCTTTTAATGTTTTCAGCAAGAAATTGTCATTACTACGAACATTACTTTATGTATAATATGGCCTTCTCTTTTACAGTCTTCAATACCCTGTCTTTGTTCCATATATTTACAGTTTTAATTATTTTGTGGAGAGTTTACTTTCTAAGACTGATGGAATTTCTGTGTGCCTTTTGTTCCTGTATAGGCATCAGTTTCTCTATATTCAAGACATTTTCTTCTGTCATTTTGTCGAGTTCATTCTCTGTGCCTTCAACCTGGATTTCTTCTCTTTATTCTATTCCCAAAAATCACAGATTTGTTCTTTGTATGGTATTCCAAAAATCTTACATGTGCCATTTGTATGAATGTACTTAAATTTATCATTTTCTTGACTGAATCCTTTACATTTATTCAACTGCTTATATTCTGCTTTCTATAAAAGCATGCATTGCTACATAACTTAAGCGTCATTCGTTCTTGTACATGGTATCCTCTTTATTATTCCAATTTTAGTGTATGTGCTGCAGAATGTTCACAAATTACTTTTGTCAAAGTATTTTATCACAAGTAACTATTCAACAAATTAATTGCTGTCTTGGTTATGGGATCAATTATTTTTGTGAGGCAGGATAGTTAGGCAGAGCCTGACAGGTCCAGCAAACCATGTGAAAAGCTTTACAGGACTGGAACATGAAAACAGTAACAAGAAAACAACCTAAACAAATAAAGACTAAAGCTACAAACTCCCTGGCACCAGCTAGCTAAAATTGGCCAGCATTGCTGCCACTGCCACTGGCTCAGTCACAGAGCCCTGCCATGTCTCTGAAGACAACCTGTGGCTCACTAAAATATTAAAATGCACAGCTCTGGTTCCCGATTTAATGTGATAATGAGATATGAGGCACATGAAGTTACATGTAAAACAGCTTCTAACAGAGCATGTATAGAAAAAATCCTGTAGTGCATAAATGAGTTTCTTGACCAAAGTACAGAAGGCTTATTACTTATTACTTATTAAAGCAGGGACATTACATATGAAAAGTTTTTTTTTTTGTCTTTCTTTGCTTCAGCTAGCCCTCTACACACACCTGGGAATGATACCTTTGTTAATTAACTCTCTGCTTCTGCAGAGATTGCTCATCTCTTGTCATTTCCTTGTGTGAGGACACAGAAACTTAATATTCCATGAGTGTCCACTAAACTCTTATATTAGCCTATATCGGTAACTTTATCACATACAGTATTTGAGTTAAGGCAGTGCTTACTTTGCTTAATGATCACTCTAAAGCAGAAGAGTCATATACTATCAATACAGAGATGACAAAGGTGGTCAAACCTTTCTTCAAATACCAATGTGAAAGTTCACGATGTAAGAAAAGTAAACACGGGGGGGGGGGCTGAAGTCTCTAAGATTCACTATGATAAATAGGAAGAAGAAATGCATGCTTCTGCTGGAAAGCATGTGTGCCTCACTGCTGGGGTGCCTTAGCGCCACCAGCGAGCTGCTCAGGGGAGGCAGAACACAGTCCTTAAAAGGGGTTCCAGTCTGTGTTTTCCAAGTGAAAAACAGAAGAGTCTAGGGTAAATGCTGTGGTTCCCTTTTACCTGTACACCCTAAGGTGCCCCTGGGGAACTGCTGGGAGTTGGACAGGGGTGCATGGGTCCATGTTTCCCCTCAGGGTGTTTACATACCAAGCAGGAAGGGGGTGGCTGAGCCTGGGCAGGGACAGAATCTGGTTTGGTTCTCAGTGCTGAGAATGCAGAGGGGCTGGAAGAGAGGCCTTCTCCATGAGATTTAGGTGCAGCCCTTTACAAGGAAGGTTCCTTCATCCCCCATAGATCTTTGATGAAAGATATGGTCCTTGCTTGTCCGAACTATTTTATTTGATGGCAAATGTGAATGCATGTACCTTACTCAAGGTGAACTAGGAATTAAATTCCTCTTGTGGGAAGGAATGCCGAGGAAGGGAAGCTCATTGGCTAAACACTCTGGTCCTATCTAGATATCTCATTAGCATGGAGCACTCCAGGTTTTTATGCTACAAGACCAATTATCACTGTCCTCTCAGTGGGATGTAATGCTTACATGTTCTAGATCAGGTAGTTTGGCAGGGAGCTGGCTACATACCTGCCATTCTCAATTCTGAGCTTGTCCAGGGTTTGAGCCTGCTCAGCCTTACCAGTTCTTCTGTCTGGTGTTACAGTCCACATGCCTCACATGTTAGTTTTGCTATCATACCTCAATCTACAGAGTTACAGTGTATGATACATGATGAGTAAGATGGATTTGTTAACTTCATAAGTGAAAACCAAGCATAGAAAATGAGATTTAATTAGGAAAAATATGTTATGTTGAAATTCCCTTCATCAGATGAGCATTGTGTTATCATTATGGGAAAAAAGTACAAATGCAATGCAGGAGGCTGTTGTGGGGGATAAACTATCCATATAACCTGCATTAGAGTATTTCATCTTTACGCAATCTTGCTACTTACAGTTGTTAGTATCTTACTGTGCCAAGTTTACAAATTATGCTTTTCATAAGTGTGTACAAATAGAAAACATGTGCAATCAGCCTACGTAAAAATATCTATCTACATATCATATATATATGATATTACACACACACACACAGAGAGAAGCTAGTATATATAAATAAATAAATAAATAAATATATATATATTTATATATATATAAAATATATATATAAATATATATATATTTTTTTTCAATCTTATGAGATGGTTCCCAAATTTTGACATAAATGATCTTATGAAAGTAAGTATTTTAATGAGATCTGCATCTCAAGGGAACAGAGAAAAATTTTACAATTAAAACAGAAATGTTGCAAGACAAGTAAGGTAAATGCCTGGAATCTGAAGGAAGCTTTAAAAGATAAGCCTACCTTAGTCAACCATTAACATATATTCTCTATGTTCCTCTGTACTTCCTGTGTAGCCACAGCATGCAGAAATTACAACAGCATACCAACACTGTAGCTGCAACAGAAATGTCCCAAGCATCTCTTTGGATTCACTTATCTGCAAAGCCATTGAAACTTCCAGGCCCAGGTTTCTGAAAACATGAATCATCAATCACCTCCAGCTGAAAAACCTTTCAAAATTAGATCATGTCAATTTTGTTCCTATAACAACAAAAATATATTATAATATATTATATAGAATATTACATATTCTTTATAATATATTTTAGTATTTTATATATATATATACCAGTTAACTGACACCTAGCAGTTATTCAAAAAGTGTGCTTATTCATTTATTATTCACTTTTCATACCATAGTTTGAATTTAAGCAATGAAGCATTTCAATAATTATTGAAGGAGTTATTGGTCTTTGGAGGCCTAGAAGTAAACTTTGCCTATAGCCATGTTTTGTTCAAACTGCATGGTGATTTGCTTTTTGTATGCATATGATTTTGTTTGCTTTTACCAGTTTGAATTTATTTTGATAATTTTAAATGAGGAGATTCTATAGACCATTTTAACTTGGAGTATTCTCTTATTGGTATATTTTCTGTTTCCAAGGGGTTTTTGTTGTTGTTGTTGTTTTGTGGTTTTTTTTTTTTGTTTGATTTTGGGGGTTTGTCTGTTTTTGTAAGTATTACTTTAATGTATACTCTATTAAAGGCCATTTAGTGTCTCCAGCATAAATTCTGAGATAAGAAATTATTCAAGCATAAGGACAATTAACATTTAACATATTAAGGAATGTGAGTAAATTACCCTAAAAGTGCCTAGACCAGTCAGTCGCAGCATCACGAGCACAGTGATAGTATTTACTTTCTCACTATTCAGCTAACTCTTCAGAGTTTGCTCCAGCTTACAGAAGCTGTACTTTATTGACACATTCTTTCCTGATGGCTTATGGGATGTACCTCTTTACTTATGCTATTTGGTGGTTGGTGTCTGCAACAAATTCTTCAAACTTAGTGTTTGAGCATCTTTCAACAGAGGGAGAATGCATGACCTCTGGTTGGCAGTTCACATTGTGGTTTTAATTACACACCCCCTAATCTATGACTTGGTGTTTACTTAATCATTAACACTATTATCAAGCAATTTTCAAAGGTAAGAACCTGGAAGTGTATAAGATCCTGAAAGAGAAGGGACTCTGTTGGGAAACTGCCACTAGAAATCCCGGAGTGCTCACATATGCAAACACGTCAGCCTCTCCATCTTTAGAATAGCACTGATGCCTAGTAAATGTTTATTCTGTGAATGAGTGTGGTATGACTTTGAATAACAGACTATCACTAGTATAATCGACTCAAACTCTTATATGCCACTAACTTCCTCTTTATGACAGTGAGCTTATTCCACAGGTCCCACACTCTTATTATGCTAATTCACTGAGAGAATACATATTAGATATAGCACTTCAAAGTCTTTTCCTGAACGTTTTCTTTGGTCACCTTTAATACCTGGGATGATTCAGCAGGTAAGGATAGGGCCATTTGTGCTTCCATTTACTTTGTTTGCTTGTTTCCTACTCTTACCTAATGCCAAGCCAGTTATTTTCCTTTGCACAGTTAGCATTTTCTTATTCAAAGAGAAGAAAGGATAGAATATTGAGTTGTCAGCAAACACTCTGTCTTAAATAATTGAATAACAAGCAATGTTATCCCAAAATACTTTCAGGGGAAAAAAGTTCTGTAGAAGATAAAGCAAACAGAAAAAAAAAATCCAAGTTTTATAGGGCAAGTGAGGTGACAGCCTGAGACTCAACAATCAGACCTCATGCAAAGTAATGGACATGCATCCTTGTGAGCTGTGTGCATGCTTAACACAGATGGCCTCTAGAAGTTAATGATCACTTTGGTGGCACCTCAACTCTCTGTGTAGAACTAATAGGTCTAAAGAAAGCATGTGAGCAGAGCATGATTTTGTCTGCCTCCAAAGTTCATCCTATGATTTGATCCTTGATTGCTCAACAGAGACCAAAATCAAGATAAACAACAAAGGAAAAGAAGCATCTACCCTTGAGTATGTAGCCCTTATTTAAGGGAGAATTTTGTTTGCAATGGATTATGAAAAGCTTCCTTTGGTCCTATTTTAAATAATGTCTTTCTACCTTTCTTGGGAAAAAATTGCTAGTTTAAAGCCGTTTTTATTATTAGGAAAAGCTTTCTGATACTTGGCTTAACTAAACAATTCCTTTTCCTTGACTTCTCCTTCTCCTTGTTTGCTGCCTTTGAGAACCATACTAAACAGAGCACTCCCAGGACCTACAGTACTTGTTACAGGGTTCTAACACTGTCAGTGCACCTCCATTTGAAAAATAACTCTCTAAACAGTCTGCTTTCTTAGCCTGAGATATCTGAACGCTGACCACACATTCAGATGCAACCTTCTCACAATTCTGGGATGTCAGGCATGGAAGCTCTAAAGACTTGCACAATCCTTTCCTATTTGTATATGAGAAAAACATATCCTCCAAATACATTTCATGTTTTCTCTGTTTAGGTTGACAGATCAGATATAAGTAATTTGCAGAGGAGACAAGAGCCAGATATCACACTGAAATTCTGAGATTTAAGTAAATATTACCCACAAGGTTCATGAAAATACACACCTGTGGTGAGTGCCTTACAGTAAGTAGTATGTCTATGAAAGGAAAGCAATGTTACGTTCTCAAAAGCTGTGCCATGTATAACAAGGGTAGCTGTTACAGCAAATCTATTGACTTTTCTTGAAGGCAAAACTAGCCTTCAAGAACAGCCGGAAGGGTGTGTGTGTTTTGTGTGTGTGAATATTTTGGAATATATATATATATATATATATATAATAAAATTGATTTACAATTTTGGAAATGACTGAATCTAGCCTTCAGGGCAGTGTTTTATATATAGTAATTTATACATAGTTCTGTAGAAATTCATGGGATTTCTCCTATAATTTTAGTATAATGTCCATAGCTACAAGTGTCCTAAATAGGAGCTAGAGAGATTGTTCACTGGTTGCTCGGGCAGAGGAACCAGCTTTATTTCCCAGCACCCAAATGCTGGCTCAGGGTCATCTACGTTGCTAAGTCCAAGAGATCTGTTACTGCTTCTGGCCTCCTTAGGCACCACATACTCAGTGCACATGCATACATGTAAACAAAATTCACACACTTAAAATAGATAAATATTTAATTTAAAAAAGGTCATAACCCGGATAGTTCTGAAATGTGTCTCCTCATTTAGGAAAATTGTGGCTTGAATTACTGTCTATCCACACTCATCTCCGAGCTCCTTCATGACAAAATTAACTTCTTTGCCCTCAATTATAGCACTTGTTTTTCTTGCTTTTATGTTCACTTTGGCCAGTGATTGGCTAAAGAGAATAACACCAGAACTTGAACCAATCATGTGTGGATGAGCTACTTCTTTTATGCATGTGCCATTTGCCTTGAGTTGAATATATCTTAGGCAATGTTTACTCAAAGAAAATAAAAAGTGTGTGAAGGAAACTGATAATCATGCTTCCCTTCTGACTCAAGCCCAGGTCACATCTTTCTAGAGATGCTGAGTTCCAACCTACCTATATATACAGGCTCTTAAGTAAGAAAAACAACATTGTTTTAATATATTAGGAGTTTGTAGCTTTTTATTATATAATACTAGCTAACAAATGGATAAAGACGTTCTCGAGATTACAACAATAAATCTATGGCAGACTCAGGATTAAAAGTCAATACTCCAGTACCTGATTCATGGTATTTTCCACCCTTGTACTTTTAGATCTTCAATCTGCCACCTTCTTTCTTTCATTCAGACTGCCTATCCATCAGTTTAAGAGAAGAAAATGAGTCTATGGTTTTGTTCTTGTTTGCAAGACCTTCCCGCAGAAAGGTATTTTGATTATGTGTGCCTACCACAATTTGAACCCAGCTTTGTTTCCACAAAGGTAAAAGAAAATGATCTAGCTTGGGTTTCTGATTGCCTTGCTCAAGACACAGGCAATCATACCTACTACAAGTTCTATAAGCAAGCTCAATTAAAGTAGTGAAAATTCTAAACTACTTGTTCTTGAATAGACATAGACTTAATTTTGTATAAATTCAAATGCTGATTCTCTGTATTTAGGCTAGATGTAGCTTCCTGTAATAGCCTCTGACTACTAAAAGAAGAAATTTCTTGGATAAGGGCTGAGAACTCTACTTATCTATGGGAATAAAAATGAATGTTTGAATGGAGTTAGAAATTATACTAGTTTAGGAGAGTGGCATTTGTAGTTTCTCCTGTAAGAAATATGACCTCATTAACCATAGGCAGTTGGAACTGATCTGAAAGCTTTATAGTCTAGCTATTATAGGCATAGAAGATGGTATATACACTATCACAGAGAAATGTAAACACCAGTCTTACCCACCTGTGACCTATAATAATCATTAGCCTGGCAAGACATGCCTTCTAATGCAATAGTAGTATGAACTTTATCAGAACACCAACCACTTTCTGTTTGGATATAGGTCCTACTCCCTAAGATGAGATCCCAAGAACCTATAACTAGATATATCATAGACCCCAGAAGAGAACCTACCAAATGGACATAGATTTAAACCAACTCCTAATGACTTATGATTATTTTGATACATTTAACCATCACTCAACTTTCATCAGAAAAGTTGTATTTGCAGTAGATGAAATCAACACAGAGACTCACAGCCAGTCATGGTTTAGATAATAAGAAACTGCAAAATATTTAGTTCTAAAGGGAGAATATATACTACAGCTTCTATTTGAAAGCCTCAAAAATAATTGAAGAGAGTAAAGAAATAGTGATATGAGAGAATTAGATGGTATCAAGGACACAGTGTCTTATGGCCACATCAAGACAGTTCCACATATTAATTAACAGTGGTTGTAACAGGCTGCACAAAACCTATGAAAGTCAAAGTCAGACCAAATCTAACATGGAGAAATGAGTTGGCCATACTATTCTACTTGTTCCTGAAGAGGTATTGGCAATTGTAGCTGTTAAGAGAGAAAGGTCATATCATCCTAAAATTGTTGCTTTTGATAAGTTGGCCACACTCCAGTGGGAAAGCACACATCTAAGTATATACTGGCAGCACAAATTGACCTTGATGAAGAAAAATGACATGGCTTTGGATGAGAAAGGAAGGTGAGTCAATCTGGAGCTAGGTAAGGAATGTAGGGTAAATATCAGTAAAGTAAGTTGTATAAAATACTTAAATATCTAATTTGAAATGGCTTAAAAAGCGAATACCCATGTAAAATCATGTTATTTCAAAGGAAGGGAAACAGTGTAAATCATGGTTTTTTCCTTGGCGATTACTATATTTCATTTATTTCTAAAATTTCTAAGGTATGTACAAAACATGTAAAACAATTTCATAGTAGTGTGCATTAAAATGAGTACCATGCACAACCTTATAAACACAACCATACCATACTTACTGCTGTATGTATTCTGAATACTCATTAAAGATCTAACTTTAGCAAATGTCAAATATGATGCTTATTACCAAATATAGTTATCATATTGAACATAGATCCTCAAAATATATTATTACAACAACAACAACAACAACAACAAAAAGACGTCCATTGACTGACACATTTCCATTATCCTCAGCCCTCGGCAATAGTAATTCCACTCCCACATTGTATTAGTTTTATATTTTCAGATTACACATAAAAGTGAAATCACACACTACTTGTCTTTATGTATCTGCTTACTTCGTGTGGCATAATCTCTCTGAATCTAGTTGCATTGTTCCTAATTGCAGTCTTTCCTTCCTTTTTACTATTAAGTCATATACATTGCAAATATGTCTATATATTTCTTTATCTATTTATCTGTCAACCAAAATTCAAGGGTTTCAGTGATTTGGTTATTACTAATGGTGTTGTGGTAGACATAAGGGTGCAGATGTCTCCTTAAGATGTTGATTTCAATTCTTTTGAATATGTAGCCAGAAATGGGACTGCTAAATGAGATGGTAGTTCTGTTTTCAGATTTTGAGGGAAGTCCACTCTGTCTTCCATAATGGCTACACAAATGGATAGTCCAAACAAACCTCTTACGAGTCATTAGACAAGTAACCCAATTTAAAAACACTAATTTTAATTGACATTTAACAATCGATGATATATAAGGGGCACTAACCATATAGAAACATGATCAACATGCAAATAATTGTCAATGATGATAATGCAAAGAAGATCACAATTACACACAACTAAAGAATTACATGAAACTGATATTAAACAAGTGATAATATTTAGGAAATGTACAGATACCTGGAGCTTTCAACTATTGCTGGTTGAGGTCTAAACTAATACATCCTGGCAAATATTTGGTAGTTTGTTATAAAGCTAAATTTGGGCTTGCATACATTTTTAATTCTACTCCTCGGCTTTTGCACAAGACAAATGCAAACAAGCCTCTATATAAAGATTTATACAATAATGTCTGTAACAGGTTTGTTTGTTTTTTTTTTTTCAGAATAACCTCAAGCTGAGAGCAATTCAAATAATGAGTAACAAATGAGCATACAATTGCTTATGTAATGCAATAGGAATAAATTTCATAAATATGAAATCCAAACTCAAATGATCTTAAATTTTATTATTTCGTTTTACATTTTGAAAATAGTGCACAGCTCCACAGTAACAGAAAAAAAGCAAACATCGACTTGGATGGGAGATGGATGATAGCTTTTCATAGAAAGAACAGAGGAAGCCTTTTTTGGGAGAGTCAGAAGCATTCTAAATTATTATCAATAAAATGGCTGCATTTTATTTCATGAGAGTTATAACCCAATAAAGAAAATTTATACAATGAATTAATATATCAGTTATTATGGCATAAAAAATAAATAAAGTATTAATAAGAAAAAGCATGTCACACTAAGGGAAAAAAAGAGTCCAGAGGATGAAAAGTTGGCAATTAATGAATAAGTAAGGTTTTCTCCAATGAATTAAAACTAAGTGTATATAAAATATATATATAACGTATAACATTTATATATACTATATAATGCATGTATACGTAAACTCCACTTAACAAAAATATCAAAAAATACTCACTGAGTAAAAGACAGTCTCTTTGTTTCAGCTGATGACATATTCAAATTTTGGGAGCATCTCTATAGAAAATTATATATCATTACATACTCATTGGGTTACCAGTTACCAAGTGGAAAAGATAAATCACAAGATGGGTCCCAAGAAAGCAGTGCATTGTGAGCTTGATGGGACTTTTGGTTGTTTTGTTGTTGTTGTTTTGTTTTTGTTGCTTTTATTCTAGAGAAAAGTCTTCTATCAGACATATGTAGTGTCATTTACTATCTGTATTTGTTCTCATTTAAAACAATTTGAATAGTATGGTCAGGCAGGGATACAGCTAAAGGAGCTGTGGTACTTTCATTTCTATTTATGTGACAAAATAACCTGACAAAAACAATTTAGAAAGATGGGTGCTTATTTTGGCTCAGTATCAGGTTACAGTTCATAATATTGATGAAGTTCATAGTGACAGGAGTTTGCTGGAGGTGGCCATATCATACCCATATTTAGGAAGAGGAAGCAATGATTGCATTCGTGCTTGGGTTCAGCTAATTTTCTTCACTCTTATATAATTTAGGGTTCCTTGCCTAGATAGTGATGTCACCTACAGTGGGCAGATCTTACCTTGTGCTAGTTAGGTTTTTGTCAGTTTGATATAAGCTATGATCATCAGAAAAGAGAGAAGATCCACTGAGAAAATGTCTCCATATATCACTGGCCTGGAAGAAAATCTGTGGGAGCATTTCTTGATTAATGATTAATGTTAGAGGGGCCAGCCCATTGTGGATTGTGACATACCTGGGTAGGAGGTTCTGGGGTGCATAAAAGAACAAGATAATTTATCCATGAAAATCAAGCTAGCACAGAATATTTTTTCATGGTTTCTACTTTAGTTCTTTTCTTTTTCTTTTTTTTTAAAGAAAGGACGTGTTTATTTGCATCATAGCTTCAGGGGGCTTAGTCTGTAGGTGATTGATCTTCATATTTAGGAGAGTGGCTGTGGCAGTGTAGTATATCATGGCAGAAACATGTGGTAGGAGAAGCTGCCCAATGTATGAAGGCCAAAAAAGATAGCCAGCCTCAGAAAGGCATCCAACAATCCCATTTAAGGTACACTTCAATTACATAGCTTCTACCCGGCGCTACCTTTATTTTATTTATTTTTTTAATACTTTATTTACATTTCAAATGTTTCCCCCTTTCCAGATCTCCCCTTTAGAACCTCCCTATCCCCTTCCCCCTCCCCCTGCCTCTATGGGGCATTTCCCTACCCCCACTCTCCTCTTCCCTCCTTGGAATTCTCCTAAACTGGAGCATCTAACACCCTTAGGCCCAAGGGCCTCTCCTCCCATTGATGGCTAAGAAGACACTCATCAGCCAAATATGTGGCCAGCACCATGGGTCCCTCCATGTGTACTCTTTGGTTGGTGATCCAGTCTCCGGGAGCATTGAGGGGTAAGGCCAGTTGCCAACTGTTGCTCACTCAGCTCCTTCATTCCCTTCTCCAACTCCTCCATCTAGGACTGCTTGCTGAGTAGTGAATCTTGGGTATTCCAAACTTTTGGGCAAATAACCAATTATCAGTGAGTACATATCGTGTTTATTCTTTTGTTGATTGAGTTAGCTCTCTCAGGATATTTTCAAGTTCCATCCATTTGCCTGCAAATATCATGAAGTCATTGTTTTTAAAAGCTGAGTAGTATTCCATTGTGTAAATGTACCACATTTTCTGTATCCATTCCTCTGCTGAGAGACATCTGGGTTGTTTCCAGTTTCTGGCTATTATAAATATGGCTGCTATGAACATAGTGGAAAATCTGTCTTTATTACATGTTGGAGCATCTTCTGGGTATATGCCCAGGAGTGGAATAGCTGGGTCCTTGAGTAGTATTATGTTCGTTTTTCTGAGGGTCAACCAAACTGATTTCCAGAGAGGTTGTATCAGCTTGCAATCCCATCAGCAATGGAGGAGTATTCCTCTTTCTCTACATCCTTGCCAACATCTGCTGTCACCTGAGTTTTTGATCTTAGTCATTCTGACTGGTGTGAGGTGAAATCTCAGGGTTGTTTTGATTTGCAATTTCCTGATGACTAAGGATGTTGAACATCTCTTTAGGTGCTTCTCAGCCCTATGAGTTTCCTCAGTTGAGAATTCTCTGTTTAGCACTCTTCCCCATTTTTAATAGGGTTATTTGTATCTCTGGAGTCTAACTTCTTGAATTCTTTGTATATATTGGATATTAGCCCTCTATTGGATGTAGGATTGGTAAAGATCTTTTCCCAATCTGTAGGTTAACATTTTGTTCTATTTACAGTGTCCTTTGCCTTACAAAAGCTTTGTAATTTCATGAGGTCCCATTTGTCGATTCTTGATCTTAGAGCATAAGCCATTTGTGTTCTGTTCAGGAACTTTTCCCCTATGCCCATGTGTTTGAGACTTTTCCCTACTTTCTCTTCTATTAGATGCAGAGTATCTGGTTTTATGTGGAGGTATTTGATCCACTTGGACTTGAGGCTTATACAGGGAGATAGGAATGGGTCAATTCTCATTCTTCTACATGTAGACCACCAGTTGAACCAGTACCATTTGTTGAAAATGCTGTCTTTTTTCTACTGGATGGTTTTAGCTCCATTCTCAAAGATCAAGGAACCGTAAGTATGTGGGTTCAATTCTGGGTATTCAATTCAATTACATTGATCTACCTATCTATCACTGTACCAATACCATGCAGTATTTATCACTACTGCTCTGTACTAAAGCTTGAGGTCAGGGATGCTGATTCCCCCAGAAGTCCTTTTACTGTTGAGAATAGTTTTTGCTATCCTGGGTATTTTGTTATTCCATATGAATTTGAGAATTTCTCTTTCTAAATCTATGATGAATTGAGTTGGAATTTCGATGGGGATTGTATTGAATCTGTAGATCGCTTTTAGCAGGATGGCCATTTTAACTATATTAATCCTGCCAATCTAAGAGCATGAGAGATTTTCTGTGGTCTTCGATTTCTTTCTTCAGAGACTTGAGGTTTTTGTCATACAGATCTTTCACTTGTTTGGTTAGAGTCACACCAAGATACTTTATATTATTTTTGAAAATTGTGAAGGGTGTCATTTCCCTAATTTCTTTCTCAGCCTGTATATCCTTCAAGTATAGGAAGGCTGCTGATTTGCTTGAGTTAATTTTGTATCTGGCCACTTTGCTGAAGGTGTTTATCAGCTGTAGCAGATCTCTCGTGGAATTTTTCGGGTCACTTAAGTATACCATCATATCATCTACAAATGGTGGTATTTTGATTTCTTCCTTTTCAATTTGAATCCCTTTGCCCTCCTTTTATTGTCTAATTGCTCTAGCTAGAACTTCAAGTACTATATTGAATAGATAGGGAGAGAGAGGGCAGCATTGTCTAGTCCCTGATTTTAGTGGGATTGCTTCAAGTTTCTCTCCATTTAGTTTGATGTAGGCCACTGGTTTGCTGTATAATGCTTTTACTATATTTAGGTGTGCTCCTTGAATTCCTGATCTTTCCAAGACTTTTATCATGAAGGGACATTGAATTTTGTCAAATACTTCTTCAGCATCTAATGAAATGACCATGTGGTTTTTTTCTTTGAGTTTGTTTATGTAGTGGATTACACTGATGGATTTCCGGGTATTGAACTATCCCTGCATCCCTGGGATGAAGCCTACTTGATCATTGAATGAAAATTTTGATGTTTTTTGGATTCAGTTTGTGAGAATTTTATAAAGTATTTTTGCATCGATATTCATAAGGGAATTTGGTCTGAAGTTTTCTTTTATTGTTGGGTCTTTGTGAGGTTTTGATATCAGTGTATCTGTGGCCTCATAAAATGAACTGGGTAGTGTTCCTTCTGTTTCTAATTTGTGAAATAGATTGAAGACTAATGGTATTAGGTCTTCTTTGAAAGTCTGATAGAATTCTGCACTAAACCCATCTGGTCCTGGGCTTTTTTTGGTTGGGAGACTTTTAATGACTGCTTCTATTTCTTTAGGAGTTATGGGACTGTTTAGATGGTTTATCTGACCCTGATTTAACTTTGGTATTTGGTATCTGTCTAGAAACTTGTCCATTTCCTCCAGATTTTCCTATTTTGTTGAGTATATGCTTTTGTAGTAAGATCTGATGATTTTTTTAGTTTCTTCAGAATCTGTTGTTATAACACCCTTTTCATTTCTAATTTTGTTAATTTGGATACTGTCTCTGTGCCCTCTGGTTAGTCTGGCTAAGGGTTTATCTATCTTGTTGATTTTCTCAAAGAACCAGCTTCTGGTTTTATTGATTCTTTGTATAGTTTTTTTTACTTTCTACTTGGTTGATTATTTTCTGCTTTCTACTCCTCTTGGGTGTATTAGCTTCTTTTTGTTTTAGAGCTTTCAGGTAGGCCTTTAAGCTGTTAGTATGTGCTCTCTCCAGTTTCTTTTTGAAGGCATTCAGAGCTATGAGTTTTCCTCTTAACACTGCTTCCATTGTGTCCCATAGGTTTGGGTATGCTGTATACTCATTTTCATTAAATTCTAGGAAGTCTTTAATTTCTTTCTTTGTTTCTTCGTTGACCAAGTTATCATTGAGTAGAGAGTTGTTCAGCTTCCATGTATATGTAGACATTCTGTTTGTCGTTGTTGCCATTGAAGACCAACCTTACTCCGTAGTGATCTGATAGGAGGTATGGGATTATTTCAAACTTCTTAGATCTGTTAAAGTTTGTTTTGTGACTGATTATATGGTCAATTTTGGAGAAGGTACCATGAGGTACTGAGAAGAAGGTATATCCTTTTGATTTAGGATGAAATGCTCTATAGATATCTGTAAAATCTATTTGGTCCATAACTTCTTTTAGTTTTACTGTGTCTCTGTTTAGTTTATGTTTCCAAGATCTGTCCATTAATGATAGTGGGGTATTGAATTCTCCCACTCTTATTGTGTGAGGTTCAATGTGTGCTTTGAGCTTTAGTAAAGTTTCTTTTATGAATGTGGGTGCCCTTGCATTCAGGGCATAGATGTTCAGAATTGAGAGCTCTTCTTGGTAGATTTTTCCTTTGATGAAGATGAAGTGTCCTTATCTTTTTTGATGACTTTTGGTTGAAAGTCGATTTTATCCAATATTAGAATGACTACTCCAGCCTGATTTTTGGGACCATTTGGCTGGAAAATTGTTTTCCTGCCCTTTACTCTGGGGTAGTGTTTGTCTTTAACATGGAGGTGTGTTTCCTGGATGCAGCAAAGTGCTGGATCCTGTTTTCTGGATCCAGTCTGTCATTCTATGTCTATTTATTGGGGAATTGAGTCCTTTGATGTTAAGAGATATTAAGTAATAGTGATTGTTGCTTCCTGTTATTTTTGATGTTATTTTTATGTTTGTGTGACTATCTACTATTGGATTTGTTGAAAGATTACTTTCTTGCTTTTTCTAGGGTGTAGTTTCTCTCCTTGCTTTGGCGTTTTCCATGTATTATTCTTTGTAGGTCTGGATTTGAGGAAACATACTGTGCAAGTTTAGTTTTATCATAGAATATTTTGGTTTCATCATCTATGGTAATTGAGAGTTTTGCTGGGTATAGCAGCCTGGGCTTGCACTTGTGTCTCTTAGACTCTGTGTGAGATCTGCCCAGGATCTTCTATCTTTTATATTCTCTGGTGAGAAGTCTGGTGTAATTCTGATAGGTCTGACTTTGTATGTTACTTGACCTTTTTCCTTTACTGCTTTTAATACTCTTTCTTTGTTTTGTGTATTTGGAGTTTTGACTATAATGTGATGGTAGGAATTTCGTTTCTGGTCCAATCTATTTGGAGTTCTGTAGGCTTCTTGTATATTTATGTTCATCTCTTTCTTTAGGTTAGGGAAGTTTTCTTCTATAATTTTGTTGAAGATATTTACTGGTCCTTTAAGATGGGCACCTTCACTCTCTTTTATACGTATTATCCTCAGGTTCTGTCTTCTCATTGTATCCTGGTTATGCTGGATGTTTTGGGTTAGGAGCTTTTTGCATTTTGTGTTTTCTGTGACTGTTGTGTCAATGTTTTCTATGGTATCTTTAGCACCTGAGATTCTCTCTTCTATCTCTTATATTCTGTTGATGATGCTTGCGTCTATGACTCCTGATCTCTTTCCTAGGTTTTCTAACTCCAGGGTTGACTCTTTTTGTGATTTCTTTATTGTTTCTATTTCTATTTTTAGTTCCTGGATGCTTTTGTTCATTTCCTTTGTCTGTTTGACTGTGTTTTCCTGTAATTCTGCTTGTTTGATTGTGTTTTCCTAGAATTCTTCAAGGGATTTGTGTGTTTCATCCTTAAGGGCTTCTAGTTGTTTACCTGTGTTCTCTTGTATTTCTTTAATGGAGTTATTTATTTCCTTCTTAAAATCTTCTATCATCTTCATGAGATGTGCTTTTAAGTCTGAGTCTTACGTTTCTGGTGTGTTGGGGTATCCAGGGCTTGCTGTGGTGGGAGAGCTGTTTCTGATGATGCCAAGTAGTCTTGGTTTCTGTTCCTTGTGTTCTTGCCCATACCTTTGGCCATCTGGTTACCTCTGGTGTTAGCTGGTCTTACTCTCTCTGACTGTGGCTTGTCTTTCCTGCAAGCCTCTGTGTCAATACTCCTTGAAGATCTGTTCTCTCTGAGAGGAATTTGGGTTTGGAGAGCTGTGGTACAGGGTCAGCTCTGTGGTACAGACAGAAACCAGAAGGATCTAGTCCTCTGTTGTCCCTTGTTTCCTATGTCCTGATGGCTCTGCAAGGGTCCCTCTTGATCCAGTGATTTTGAACAGAAGTGGTGGACTTGCCTGTGTTGAACGTTTGTCAGCACTCCTGGCATACCACCTCTTTTCTGGCACTATTTGAGAATGGAGCCCTGTGTCACAGGATCCACTCCCCAGCTACCGAAAGAAACCAGAAGACCACTTCTCAGTCCCTGTGTCCTGGGTATTCCAGGTGGGTCTCTCTGAGCAGACAAGCTTGCCCACACTCCTGGGAGGCTAGCTTTCTCCCATCACTATTTGTCTATGGAGCCCTGGTTGCCCAGGCAGAGGTCTCCCGCCACAAATGGAAACCAGAAGGGTCCTTCCACCCAGCTGTTCCTCAGTCCCTGTGTCCCAAGGATTCCAGGTGAGTCACGCTGAGCAGTGTTATTCCTCTTACCCCCTCTCACAGGCTTTTCCAGACTCCTGGGAGGCTAGCTTTCTCCCAGTGCTATTTGGCTCTGGATCTCTGGTGGCCCAGGCAGAGGTCTCCCGCCACAGATCTCTGCTTTAGTTCTTAACTGATGTTCTTGCCTTGAGTTCCTGCCATGATTTTCTTTTTTTTGTGTGTGATGGTAATCTGTAAGTTGAAACAACAACAACAATAACAATAAAGAACAACAACATAAGAACAATAAAAAACAAAAAACACAACATTCTTCTTCACTAGTTGCTATAATTCATTATTGTTCATTGGGTTTCTTACAACAATGGGAAACAAAATAGGACATATGTAAATTTACCTTAAAAAGATAATTCTCCATAGATATGTCACAGCCAACATGATCTAGACACTATTCTCATGGAGACCTCTTGAAAGCTGGGTCTACACTGTGTCAAGCTGAATACTTAAAAGTATTCCTCACAAAAGCATACACTGATTGTGATGAACCAAAGTCATGATCTGTAAGTCTTTCCACAAATGCTGAGTTTTAAAATCTGATAATTACTTTATTGCCAGAACATGTTTGTTTGCTCATTTGTTCAGATGTTCTCAGGCTTCTCTTAGCAACTCAGTTAATAACTGCATTTTGGCATGCCTTGCAATGATATAACACAGGGTTCTAGTTCATTTGTGATAACCTATCCTCATTCTTCACTGTCACAAGGCTCTTAGATATAAATGTGTTGGCTCAGAAATGAAGGAAGAGTCTCCTCAGGGCTTGAGATATTATTCTGCTTTTTAATTTCACAAGATTAGAAATATGAGAGATTTATTTGAGGAACTGAATCCATTACATATAGGTGCTCTTTTTTCTTCAGATGATCAGAGAATATTGACACCACAGGAAGGACTCAGGTATCTGACCATTCAACACTATTTTATCATTCTTGGCCAAGTGAATGAAGATGATGTTCAAGCCACACCCAGTTTATTTCCATGTCAGAGTAGTATGACAGATTTTCTAAGCTGAATTTCTTTACTTGAAGCAGAATCCCGATATAGGAAAGAAAAGAAAAGCTAAAAATCAAAAGTCAATAAAAAGATACCACATGCTAATTACTGCATGACTATATTATGACAACAGTAATAAACATGTAGGATGTGCTTGCTTGGTATCACTATATATTTTAAACTGAGACATTGTTATGTATTTAGCATCTACAGTAAGGACTGTATTATTAAGACATTAATTATTAATATATGAATAATATTATTATATAGACATTATTCCTCTTAACCTTACCCTACCCCTTTTCAAAAATAGGAAGTGATATTATAATTTCGATGTTACACATCAAGAATGTGTGGTTCACAAAGGACCCAGACCACATTTCTACAGACCTAGAATCAAGCTCTTGTGCTCAATTAGTAATCATTATTACTCCAAAACTGTGAATAAGGTTAACTTTCTCTTTAAAATGATTTTCTCATTTGTGTGTTAGTTAGAATCTCTTTTGAGCAAAAAAAAAAATCATATTTTTTTCCTTAAATTATTGGATGTGCATACCTACAAAATGAAAGTCAGCTTTCCTGAGTGGGTTTGCAAACAACTTCATAAACTAAAACCCAGACACTTCTCTTAACTCCTTTCTCAAATTGATTCATCCCTCCATGTAGCAAACAAAAGTAGAAAAGCTCTTAGATTTGCATCAGTGTTTTGAGAATGACATAGAAAGTACGCAGGGTATCTTTGTCTTCATATCATTGACATTTGTTTGTATATCCGGGAAATGAAGAAAGAAAGAAAGAACGATCGAAAGAAAGAAAGAAAGAAAGAAAGAAGTGAAAAGGAGGAGTAATCCTATACTTTAAGAAGAAGTGAATGGTTTGTTTGATCTAAAGCTCTACCCCAAGACTAAGGCTAGAATATAAACATGGAATGTCCTCATTGGTATCTGTTGAATGAACAACTGGATATGGGTAGACTCTGTGGTACAATGGAATTAGAGAACTTGACATAGAAATACACAAGTTGCTAGAAGGAGTCTCCTTGAATAAGGTTACAATAGGAAGGCTCTACCTCCCCTTCTAAATTTCAGCCATTTAGAACCTCTTTCAATCTGTGAAAGATAAACCTTCAATTTGAGCCCAGGGCTTTTAAATATTTGATACACTCTAAACGAGACTATGTACTCGGAACTTTGTATATTTAGCTTCGTAATTTTTTTGTTTTGTTTTTTTGTTTGTTTGTTTTTGTTTTTTCAAGACAGGGATTTTCTGTATAGTCCTGGCTGTCCTGGATCTCACTCTGTAGACCAGGCTGACCTCGAACTCAGAAATCCACCTGCCTCTGCCTCCCAAGTGCTGGGATTAAAGGTGTGTGCCACCACTGCCCGGCTTTGTAATATTTTTATGTTGAAATATTTTTCATTGTATCTCAAACCTAATGCAGAAATCTTTGCTCTACACATCTAAGGCAAATCTTTGTAAAACATTTGTTCCATTGCCTCTGTATCAGCTCAAAATAAAGTTGTAGCTGGTCTTTTTGGAGCAGCTCTATTCCTTTCACAATATATTAGTGGGGTCTTTCAACCTAATTGCCTTCATCAGACAAGTAACATCTTTTTATTCTTTGACTCTTCTGCTTATTCATCTTTTTTAAAATGATATTACTAATTGTTTGAGAATTTATATATTGTATTCTGATCCTATTCAACCTTTCAGTATTCACCCAGCTCTATTGTTCCCACTTTCATTTGTACACAACCAACAAAATAAAATAAAATAAAATAAAATCCTCTTCATTGTTATGTTTATTTTTGTTTTTGTTTAAACCAGTATAATGATACCCTTATACTCTTAGGTATATGTCCACCAGCTTGATCATGGATGACCTACCAGAAGCTACATCCTTAAAGATGTACATCCTATCTTCCTTCTTCCTGCTGGGCCTTTGTCTGTCTTGAGCTTGTTTGAGACTAGTGCATGCTGTTTATTTAGTAGTACATTTATTTATATCTAGCCTTGTTTCTGACTTTGGTCAAGCAAATGTCAGTTGTCATCAATGCCTAACAAAGAAAACTGCCACATCAATAGATTTAGAATTGATATTTCAGCTTTGGAGGTGAAAAGACTATCAATCTTCCCACATGCATTTGGACCAATTCATAGAGAAATTTTTTCTTTGTGAGTTTGGGATTCGTCTATTAAAAAGAGTACATTTCCTCTCATAAAGATGTAAAAATTTACAGGTAATTTCTAGGGACTGACATACCTCTGGAGCTGTTTAATGAATAGGTCTTGACCTTTCTACATAAAAGACAAAGGGAACTTGATTTTGAAAATCAGAGTCTTTAACAAAGGAAGGCTGAATATGAAGAAAATGTCTTTCTGTTCTAGGAAAAGAGATGGATAGTAAACCTTTCATGGACAGAAGAAAATGTGAAAGGAGCATGTACATTCAGCCTACGTTTATACTCCTAAGTGGTGGGAAAAGATAAAATAATATATCTCCGTAAGATGAGAACGGATTCTCCTAATTCAGTTAGAGTACTGTGTAAAGCCATGCAGGTTGAAGCTGAGAGTGCATCCTATAGGACTTGCTCAGAGTTGGGTCAGTGAGGACGAGCTGCTTTGACTGCTGACCCAGTTGTCTACTCATCCAGGCATATTGTGAAATAACAGTGTGAGTTTAAAATGGTCTGAAGTACATGAGAACCTGACACTACATTTACTAATGGTGATGATTTACAGTGTCACATCTAGCTGTTTTAGTCCCCATAGCACCATTTATATTCATCTTCTTAACATAAGAAGATCAGAGAAGAGGGTTGTAACTAGAACTTCAAGTATTTTTTGCATTTGTCTTTGGTTGGAATTTTTAAAGTGGCTTTTCTCTGAGGAACATGAGGATAAGAAATGTGCTTTTTATTAAGATTTTTTGGGAAATAATTGCATTATTGGAACACAATCTTTTAAGGTCAGCACTTTGGATCCAATTACCAGTGAATGTAATGGATGGCTCCTCTGCCTCGTCATTTCTGCTCTGTATGCACTTAAAATTATCCTCTGTAACTTTTCCGGTTAAAGGGGATTTTATTGCTGGCAAACATATTTCTGGAATTGGATGTTTCATCCAAACAAAGAATACAGTAAAAGTACCCACTGGAAATTAGTCTTTTTTAAAAGATCAAGAACAAAAAAAAACAAAACAAAATTCTTTCTAGTATCTAGACACCCAGGGTATTGTGAAAAGCTCTATGAAAACCTTTGAAAACTGTCTTTTGAAAAGCTATATCAAAACCTATTACCATAAAAGAGTCCTAAAATGTTAACATATATGAAAATAATTTAAATTGAGTCACTATGTAGTAGACGAGACAATGCCCCAAGTAGACATCTTATGCCACCAAGTAAAACTTCCAGTGCCAAGAATTGGTTAGATCTTGTTTCATTATTGGTCATAGAGGTTCCATTGACCAAACCATCCTCGAAACACCACAGACTATTGCCAAACAAGGAGAAATCACACTGGTTTCCAACTCCAAGCTTTACCCTTGTTGATTAGCATTCATGATGTTGGAAGGTACTTTATGCATTACTGGAGGAGAAGACCCGGTGGCCTATAACAGTAGGTACAACTATAAGATCTACTGTTCCCATGGTAGCACAAATGTTTATGAGTAACCACTTTTTAAATTGGATTTTTGGCCCAGTCTATGAGATAGAACCCATACCTGACACTGCTAAATTGTTCAAGAACCTGAGAGTAGATAGTTCCTGATCCCAAGAGGAAAGCCTACTTCTATTATCCTACTACGAAAATAACAGTAAATGACTTCTGGTGACGTATTTATATATCCATAGATCAGAGCATCATTCACCTATCAAAAGATGAGCTTTTATTATAGTAAATGATAATTAACATAAAGCCACAGGTAGATAATATGCAGAACTTGAGAGACTTTGGACCATTCAGCTCTAAATGGGGTGTCTTTAGATAACCTAAAAATGTACGCTATGGAATGAACTTTGCACTGAGACAATATTTTTCCTCTTGAATATGATCTTTTCAATGAAGGAATTCCCCCAAGAGAAATCTCTTTGTTGTAAGTCTTAATGTTTTATTTATTAAAATTAGTTTACATTAAAGGGTTTATTCTTTAATATATAATGTCAGATATCTGTCAATTTAAATAATATTGAAGGCTAAGTACTAAGAAAAACATTTCAGGAAGGATCTGATTAATATGATGCACAAAATAATGTCTCTTCTTAGCATACCTAATAACGGAAAGCAATGACTATATTCAGTTCTATGTTAAATAGAGTTGAAGGCAAAGGTGAAATTATTTTTTTATCAGATGGATGATTTTAACAATGGGAACTTTCACTGGGTTACCCAGGTAAGTTCTAATTAATCACAAATCTCTTTAAGACTAGAAAAAGAAAAAAAGAAAAAAAAACCAAAGGTCCTAGTAATGTTCTATGAGAAAAATTTGATTCACTCTCACTAAGCTTCAATAGTGAAGGGGAGACAAATAAATCATGGAAAAAGAAACACAAATTTCCACTAAAATTGAGAAACAAATTCTTCCCTGGAACCCCCATAAAGAATGAAAGGTTAAGGTACCCCTTGATTTAAATCCACTGAGATATTTATTTAGAGCTGGAAAAGAAATCAGAGGGTGATACTGTAAGTTAAAGGATCCAACAAGAATGAGAAAAAAGGTAGAAGAAAGAAGTGAGTAGAGAGTGGGTTAACCAAAGCTAGCAGAAAAGAGGAAACCTTACAGAAATGTATTGTAGTTCTGTAAGTATGCTGTAAGCTAATTTAAAGAGGCACATTTTCTTTTTTCCTGTGAAAAGCAAGTGATGTTTTATCTTTTATATTTTTTAATTTCTCTGAACTGCTTAATGTATGCTCACAATGAATCCTGCTTCCTCTAATCAGTGCCTTGCCTTCCCAATATCGGACCTGATCAACTCCATTCTCCCCTACAATTCCCTTCTAACATTCACAAGGTTTCATTTTGCCTTGTGACCCACTGAGCTTAACCAGGGCTGAGACACATTTTAAACAGGAGTTTGAACTGAACTACCTTAAATGGACCATGCTGCTCCTGCAAGAACAGCCATACTAAATCTAGATGCTAGAGACAAAATAACTCCATACTGAATAGTTATTTAGGAATTCTCCAGAAGCATAACAATACAGGCTGTTAATATTGCTCTTGCTTGCCCATTGTAACTAGATGGCAAGGAATTATTATCAAAGAAACCACATACTTTGGTTACTGGACAGAGAGAATCAATCTTGAACTTCCTAGAAAATTCCCTCCCCACTGACATTCTTTCATAGCCCTTGAGGGTGCTATGCAGGCTGCTAGGGGAAAAAAGCATCAACTGCATGCTACGATATTGACTTTTCAGGCAAGAAGATGACCACTGGCTTTCTGGTTAGAGTCCTGCTCCACAGGAAGAAATGTTATGGCTGGTACAATAAACCTACTCAAAAATCCCATGTCTGGGAAGATCATAAGCCCTATGGAGGAACTTAATACTATTATTTTGGTAAACTGTCATGTTGTCAAACTATTTTCTAAGTATTTATATTTTTACTAATAAATTTATGCTGCTCTCATCCTTGGTCAGAGAAGCTACTTTTACAATGTATAATGGTTAATCAAGAGATTTGTAATGGGTCAAAGTGCTGAAAATAATTAAGTGCTCAGATGAATAATTAAGTACATCTACTTCTCCTACCTAAACCTGAAGGGACATCAGTGGAGAGGGGGCAGAAAGAATCTAACAGGGAGAGGATCAGAGAAGATCTGTGAAATGCTACCATGTGAACACAGCATAGCTGCTGCACACTTGAACTAACAGCAGCTGTGGTTACCTGGGGGAGACCAAGCTGTTCAAACTTTCAGTACAGATATGTGTACCATATATTTTTTATGTCAACCTTATACATGCTGGAGTCCTTTGAGAAAAGGGAACCACAGCTGAAAAAAACCACAAATGCTTCCATAAGATCAGGCTCAGGGATCCAGGGTAGAACAAACATAACTGGCAAAATACAAACAAGCAAGCAAACAAAGAAACGAAGAAAGTAAAATCATAGAAATGATTCCTAATGATACGCTGCTTTACTCATAGATAGGTGGTGTGCCTAGACATTATTAGAGAGGCTTCAGTTACAGAGACCCACTGCCAGACATTTTGCAGAAATTGGAAGTCTGCATCAGGTCCCTCCTTTGGAACTTCAGAAATCCTGCTGAAAATGGGAGAAAAGACTAAAAGATGCTGAGGAGATGGAAGACACCAGGAGAACATGGCACTGAACCAAATAAGCAGGTCTCATATGGGCTCACAGAGAATGAAGTGGCAAGCATAGGGCCTGGATAGGTCTTCTTCAGGTCTTCTGCATATGTGTTACACCTGTTAGCTTGATGTTTTCATGGGAATCCTAACAGTGGGAGTAGATATGTCTCTGACTCCTTTTTATGCTCTTTGGACTCATTTCCTCTTGCTGGGTTGCCTTGTCCAGTTTCCACATGAGGATGTTTGCCTTGTCATATTCTATCTTTTGTGTTTTTGGTTTGTTTGTTCATTTGTTTTGTTTTGTTTTGTTTTGCTTTGCTTTGCTTGTGGTCTCTTGGAGGCCTGTCATTTTCTCAAAGGAAACTCCAGAGGGAGTGGACCTTGGGGAAAGGGGAAGTTGGAAACGCTGGAAAGAAGGGAAGGCAGGGAAATTGTCAGGATATATTGTACGAGAGAAGAATTTATTCTCAATAAAATAATATGAAGAATAAAAATTCAGGTTCTAGGCAAGCCTGTAGGGCGTTTTCTTAATTAGTTATTGGTGATCAAAGAGCCAGCCACTGTGGATTGTGTCAACTCTGAACTGGTGGTCCTCAGTTTCATAAAAATAAAACAGGCTGAGTAAGCCATGTTGAATAAGCCTGTAAGCAGCACTATTTGTGGCCTCCACATTAGCTCCTATCTCCAGGTTTCTACTCTGTTTGAGTTCCTGATCTGACTTCTTTCAAAGATAGGCTATGATGTAGAAATGTAAAGGAAATAAAACCTTTCCTCCCTGAGTTGCTTTTCGTTATGGTGTTTTAACCCTAAACAACTGGAGAGGGCTGTATGAGCTGAGGACTATTGGTAGTTGATGGATGCTGATAAAGAGAGAATCATTTTTATCTGGGAGTGTACTCACTGGTAGCTTGTCTACACCTCAGTTGATGGCTCTGTATCTCTGTACATACAGGCAATGCTAAATGTGCTCTGAGGATTATTAAATAGTTTTTGGTGTTGAGAGGGATACATGCTGAGATTCTGAGGTTTCTGAGGAGAAGTACTGTGTTTTGAATAAGGTAAAAATATATTGTATACATGTATTATTTTCTCAAAGAATAAAAAAAGTATATAGTAAACAGCTAAATAATTTGGATTGTTTTAGCCGTTGTGTGGCAAGCCAAAATAGCAGTAATAAGAAACTATAACAATAAACTATAATTGGATCATATTTGTGTAAATCTTAGTTATAGATGACTTATTCATATGCATCTATAGATATAGTTTCACACCTTTTTAGATACTGGGGAATACTCAGAATTCTCTACCTCAGCGGATGGAGCAATGACATAGGGAATAGTACTATAGAAACAAAGTAAAAGTAGTTTGAACACAGAACAATGGAAATAGTAGCAAAGGACCATATTATAGACACATGTCAAATTAGAGACATCAGAATTTGCTTGCATATAGAGTGGGGCACAGGGAATAAACAGATTGAACATGAATATGATTATAATTTTTTATTTTTATTTTTCATACATGGCTGCTATTCTAGCATGTATGTCTCTGTACCACACGTATATAGTACCCACAGAAGCCAGAAAATGGTGACGGTTCCCTAGGAACTAGATGTATAAACTAGGCTGGGACAGCCCCCATCAAACACTAACTAAGAAAATGCCTTATAGCTGGACCTTATGAGAACATTTTCTCAGTTGAGGTTCTTTCCATTCACATAATTCCAGTTTGTGTGTCAAGTTGACCTAAGACTAGCCAACTATTTCAACTCAGCTTCAGGGATCACACATGCATCAACATGTGTACATAGACACATATTTATAGAAAAGATAAGATTGACATATATATGAAAGCATAACTGGTATATTGGCATAAAAGCAAATAAAAGCAGTGTGATTTACAAAAAATAAAAGTGCAAAATGTAGATCATTGACATATAGGTTCAGAGATTTAATGAAGATGCTACATATAATCAAACAGCATACATGTGTATACATATATATGTCAAAGAATGCTCCTAGTTGTGACAATTAAAAATGGCAAGTATCTCTGGACTTTGCCAGATTTCTTTTGGAGACCACTGAGAACCACTGCTATTCATACATTGTAGATTCTATTTCCATTCTTTAGCTCCTGCCACATTGAAAGCTTAGAATGATGGCAGGTTGAAAATCCTTGGTGTTCACAGTGATAGTTTGCTACCAGAAAAGGTGAGAGTCATTAGTAGGAAGTCAGCAGCCTTTGTTCTGGGCAGACAGGAGAACCATCCTTTTTGTAGTTGAAGTGCCTTCAATGATAGTTTGATTGGCACCATTTTCTATCAGGGTTTCTCTGCAGCACTTCTCCTAGAAACTAGCTCTACCATCCCTCAGGGTAGAATACAAATCCACTGGCTTGAAGTTTTTAGGCAAATGTCTAGACTCAGAAGTGCCTAATTAACTTTGTTTTCTTGGTATCTCTGTGCCTGGAGGACCAGAAACAGAAGCAATTCTGCAGACCAAAAAACTAATTTCCTAGTTAAGTAATTAGAGCTATCGCAGTGGTACCCCACCCCATCAGCCACTGGGGTGGAACAAACTGACGACACAGCAGTCTTAAGAATCCTTGTCCATTGGCTTCTGCAAAGAATATAATGTAAAATGAAAATTAGAAGCAGATGCATCAGTAAGCATTTAGGCTCTGCATAGCTAGAAATCAAAGAAATCTGCTTATAAGCATAGAATATTGAATATAATGATGATAGTAAATTAGGATGAATGTTAATGACAGTTATTCAGTTTACTTTGAAACTACCCATTGAGTCCCTCCTACATTGTTCTGTTCTTAGTACATGGGGATATTGCATTGTAATAATGGAGCAAAGCATCAAAAAGATACCTTGCGTAACGATAAATGCTAACATGAAAATCGAAGTAGGGAAGAGAAATAAAATGTTGGAGACATCGATGTTTTAATCAGGACCAGCAAAATGGAAGCTAAGAAATAGCATCCTAGGCATACGGGGAAAAAATCCCACAGAATCATGAATTTATCAGAAGCAGACAAAGCAATGTGGTTGCGGGAGTGGGGCTAGAGGGATGGAGCATATGAGCAGAAAGCCTAAGAAGAAGCTGAAAGATTAGCAAGTACATGGAAGGTCAGACATGTAAGGCTCACATCTCCTGCCACTCCATGGTAGGAAGTTTCGCTTTTAGGCTGAGTAACATAGAAGGCAATACAGAATACTAAGCACAGGCATGATTTAAGCAGACTTACATTTTTATCAAATGATTATCATTCTTATATTTAGAATAGCATATGCCCAGGGAAGGAACAAAAGGAAGGAGAGGAATATAGTAGAACATAGTGGAGCTCAAGTCCCTGTGGTATGGTGGGGCATCTTTTGGATATATGCCCAAGAGTGGTATAGCTGTGTCTTCAGATAGCTCTATTTCCTTATTTCTGAGGAACCACCAGATTGATTTCCAGAGTGGTTATACCAGTCTGCAATCCCACCAGCAATGGAGGAGTGTTCTTTGTTCCTTATATGATGTTATGCTGATTGGTGTAAGGTGGAATCTCAGAGTCTTTTTGATTTGCATTTCCTAGATGACTAAGGACTTTGAATACTTCTTTAAGTACTTCATAGAGATTCCTCTGTTGTGAATTCTCTGTTTAGTTCTGCACCCCATTTTTAAATTTAGTTATTTGAGTTTTGGCAGTTAGTTTCTTGAGTTATTTACATATTTTGGATATTAGCCTTCTATTGGATGTGGGGTTAGTGAAATTTTATTCCCAGTCTGTGGTTGCTGATTTGTGCTATTAACTGTGTCATATGCCCTACAGAAGCTTTGCCGAGGTCCCATTTATCCATTGTTGATCTTAGAGCTTGAGCCATTGGAGTCCTGGTCAGGAAATTCCCCCTGTGCCAATGAGTTCAAGGTTCTTTCCCACCTTCTCTTTTATTTGATTCAGTGTATCTGGTTTTATGTGGAGGTCCTTCATCCACTTGGACTTGAGCTTTGTGCAAGGTGACAAATATGTGTCTATTTTCATTTTTCTACATACAGACGGCCAGCTAGAGCAACACCATTTATTGAAGATGCTTTCTTTTTCCATTACATGTTTTCAGTTTCTTTGTCAAAGATGAAATGTCCATAAGTGTGTGGTTGTATTTCTGGGTCTTAATTCTATTTCATTGATCAACCTGTCTGTCTCTATAACAATACTATGTGTTTTTTATCATTATTGCTTTGTAGTGCAACTTGGGGTCAGGGATTGTCATTCTTCCAGAAGTTCTTTTATTGTTAAGAATTGTTTTCGCTATCCTGGGTGTCTGTTTTTCCATATGAAATTGAGAATTGCTCTTTCCATCTATATGAAGACTTGTGTTGTAATTTTGATGGGGGTTGCATTGAATCTGTAGGTTGCTCTTGGTAGGATGGCCATTTTTACTATGTTAATTCTATTGATCCATGAGCATGGGAGATCGTTCCATCTTCAGGGTTCTTCTTCGATTTCTTTCTTAAAAGACTTAAAGTTCTTGTCATACAGGTATTTCACTTGTGTGGTAAGAGCTACAACAAGATATTTTATATTTTTGACTATTGGGAAGGGTGGTGTTTCCCTAATTTCTTTGTCAGCCCATTTATAATTTACATAAAGGACACTGATTTGTTTGAGTTAATATATCCTGCCACTTTGCTGAAGTTCTTTATCAGCTGTAGAAGTTCTCTGGTAGAATGTTTGGGGTTGCTTATGTGTACTCTCCTGTCACCCGCAAGTAGTGATACCTTGACTTGTTCTTTCCAATTTGTATTCCCTTGATCTCCTTTTGTTGTCTTATTGCTCTAGTTAGAACTTCGAGTGCTATATTGAATAGATACAGAGAGATTGGGCAGCCTTGTCTTGTCCCTGATTTTAGTGGAGTTGCTTCAAGTATCTCCCCATGTAATTTGATATTGGCTGTTGGTTTGCTGCATATTGCTTTTATTATGTTTAGGTATAGGCCTTGAATCCCTGACCTCTCCAAGACTTTTAACATGAAGGGATGATATTTTTTTTTCAAATGCTTTTTCAGCTTCTAATGAGATGATCATGTGATTTTTTTCTTTCAGATTGTTTATGTACTGAATAATGCCAGTGGATTTTTGTATATTGAACCATTCCTGAATCCCTGGGATGAAGCCTACTTGATTGTAGTAAATGATGGTTTTGATGTGTTCTTGGATTCAGTTTGCTAGGATTTTATTGAGTCTTTTTGCATTAGTATTCATAAGAGAAACTGGTCTGAAGTTCTCTTTTTTAGTTCAGTCTTTGTGTGAGTTAGGTGTCAAATTAACTATGGCTTCCTAGAATGAATAAAGTAGTGTTCCTTCTGTTTCCATGTGCTCCGCTATGTTCATAGTAGCCTTATTTGCAATAGCCAGAAGCTGGAAACAACCCAGATGTTGTAAATGAAGAATGAATATAGAAAATTTGGTTAGCTTACACAATGGAATACTATTCAGCTATGAAGAACAAGAATATCATGAGTTTTGTTCTCAAATGGATGAATTTATAAAATATAATCCAGAGTGATGTAACCCAGACCCAAAAGGATATGCATGACATTTACTCACTGATAAGTGGATATTAGCCAAAAAATAAGAATACCTAGGATACAACCAACAGTACTTAAGAAGCTTAACAAGCAGAAAAGCCCAAGTGAGGATGCTTCAGTTCCACTTAGAAGGTAGACAAAAATAATCATGGGAGGCAGAGGAAGATCGAGACCTGGGTGGAAAGAAGGGATACAGATGGAAAAGGAGGAACAGGATCAGGTGTGTGGTGGAGGCAGAGAGAAGCCCAGAAGGCCAACAGAATGAATGGAAGAATGCAGCCTCTGGGGTGGGAGGTGGAGTGACCATCTAAGAAAATACCAGAGATCTGGGAGGTGAGAGACTCTCAGCATGCAATGGGAGTGACCTTAGATGAAATGCCCAACAGTGGGGAGAGGGAAGCTAAATGAGTCCATACTCCAGTAGATAGACAAGGCCTCAAGAGGAGGGGTGATGTTACTAACTCACAGTTGATATTGCTGGTTTTTCTATTCGGTCTCTCTTCTCTTCAGCTTCTTCCATGCTCCCCCTAATTTAACCATAGGCGTCCCAGACTTCAGTCCAATGCTTGGCTATAAGTATCTGCATCTGTCTCAGTCATCTGCTGGTAGAACCTTTCAGAGGACAGTCATTCTAGGCTCCAGTCTATAAGCACAACATAGAATCAGTAATAGTGTCAGGCCTTGGTGGCTCCCCATGAGATGGATCCCAGATTGGGCAAGTCACTGGACCACCTTTCCCTCAGTCTTTTCTCCATTTTTGTCCCTGTAGGTTTTTTTAGACAGGAACAATTCTGGGCCAGAAATTTTAACTGTGAATTAGTAACATCACCCCTCCTCTTGAGGCCCTGACTGCCTGGTCTGGCCTTAGTAGGATAAGAAGAAGTCCTGGAGAGACTTGAGACCCCAGGGAGAGAGGAGGTTTGGTGGGTGGGCACATCTTCTTGGAGACAGGTGGGAGGGGGGATGGGATAAGGAACTGTGGTGGGTAGAAACATGGATGTCTCATTTATTAAATGAGAACTTCTAAAGAATATGTTTTAGAGAAATGATAAAGCAAACTTTGTTTTGGACATTTAAAGGAAAAATGCCAAATAGAAAGTAAAATAAGTAATGGACAGTTCAAAGTAGAAGCTGGAGAAAGATTTGCGAATCATAAGCATAGAGGTAACGATGACAAATAACTAGGTTCTATGTTCTATCTGCTTAAGTTAGGCGCAAACTACAGAGTGTCAAGCCACTGCCACACTATTTAAGTTCTGAAGAAATTAAGAACCTGAAGTATAATAGACGGTGAAGAGTCAGTTTTTCCAATAAACTAATGACATCATGAAAGAGAAATGTGGTAATTATATATTCAAAACAATTAAAAGACCTAACAGTTAAATATATAGATGGCATTTAGAACCTGAATACACTAAAAGCATATTATAGGAACAATAAGAGAACTTTTATAAATGTATTGAGTATTTAGGGATCTATGTAAAAATTATAGATTTTGTTGCATTTTCGATAAAATATATACATGTATGTGCACTTATGTATATAAGTAAATACAAATACATAGAAATTATTCAGACTGTATATCTGATTAACTGAAAAACTAAATCAATGCAAATAAAGTGATAATATGACTTAAACTGTATTTTTAAATATTTCCAAATATTTGAGTGAGGACCTCAGAGACAGAAAGATCCCTGGTAGGCAGACAGGCAGGGAAACAAACAAGGTAGATTATTACATATTAGTATACATTCTCTTCCAAAGACAAATGCTTGGTGGGTGACTTTTCCTAAGGCAGGGAACTCTCCATCAGGACTTTTAAATTTCCCAAAGAAAGGCTCTTATGATGGGAACCAAATAGCCTGCCATTGTCTAGATTATCCAATCCCCTGTGATAGGCCAAGTGAACCCTAATTCCAATGGAGATTAAAAAAACATAGAGACATAGGAAAGTCACAACATTCAGGATAGAATTAGACATCATACCTTCCCACTTAGGAATTCTGTTTCTTCATGAGTATCTCTCTTTCCTCCCTCCTTCCTTCCTTCCATCTCTCTCTCCTTCCTTCCTTTTGCCCCCTCCACACATTCTGTGGATGTATGTGTGTGAACTTTTGTTTCAACAAAAGTTGGCCTGGCCAAGTACTGAGACTTCAATTTTCATGCTATTTAAATAAATTAGGAGAGAAAAAAATATCAGTGCTGCAACACTAGATGACTTCATTCTCATGACAAAAGCTGACAACTATAAAGGATGAGTTGCCAGAGCATAGAAGTCTTTCAACCCATTCCCTTTACTTTATTGTATGTTTTTAGATTTCTCCAAAAGTAAAGGCCATGCTAAAATGTAATCTACTTGTAAATAGGTGTTTTAATTTGTTTGTTTATGCATACCCACCAGGTATGGCTACCTTATTTCAGTTGTTTAATAAATATTCAAAATTTTCAAAGGAAGTAAAAACAACATCCAAGAGAATTAAAAAGTTTGTAGGTACATTGCATACCACCTTACTGATTTGCAATATGTCCAGGTGTAGTATTGGATACAATGCAGACCACTGTGACATATTGTATATCATTCACTTGCACCATCCATATATAGCATTTCCAATGCTATAGTATAATCTCCATTATTTAAGTGATTTAAGTAAGTGAGTAACCAAATACACATAGCTAGAGACAGATGGAGAGAAGCTCGTCATGTCTTGATGCCCTGTTTTTTTCCACTTTTACATCATAAACATTTCTGATACTCTACTGCCCTTTTGCCAGTTCAATACAGAAAATGCTTCTTTAGAACAAGTGTTTAGATATGTGAGTAATTCTAAAGAAATCCTTTAATGCCACATAATATTACTTCCTATGAATTACACATTGATTCATTCTTGCTATGAAGTCTCTCCTGCAGATTATGCTATATGTTGGGGTTCAGGAAGCATCACATAATTCATATGAAGACCTATCATAAGGTGCCAGTCTCTTCTTATGACAGGCTTTTTATAGGGAAAAACTTGTTCAGGAGTTCAGAAAGTAAGGATAGGGGCAATACTATATCTTGTTAGCTAGACAAAGTATTATCAGCTGACTTTTAAGCTGACTGGTCCTAAATGAGAAAACAGAACATGAGCTATGGAAAATTACTGCTCAAAAGTGGAATCTGAGAACTTGAACTTAGTTTCACCTTATGAATATAGTGGAGACTAAATACAAAATGGTTACAGTTATGTTAACAAGAGAAGGCCTCAACACTATGCATAGCTAGTGCAAGCTAATGATATGCAATATGTCACAGTGGTCTGCAGTCTATCCAATAGTGTTAGAAGATCAGAAGCAGCAAAATGATTTGACCATGGTCATCAGTCTGAGTGTGATATTCCAGCATATGTTCTAGTTCAAAAAATGGTTATTTTCATGACATAAGCATTAAATTGCCAACTGGTCTTTGCAGGGCAGAAAAGAGGTCAACTGCCTCTTAAACAGTTGATTCTGCAGAATAGAAATGCCAATACAACCAGGGATACAGAATCTTTTGGGCAGGGTTTGGTATAATATTTTCAGAACACAGTACAAAATATGAGAGTCTTTGTCCAAAATTGTAGAAAAATGGTGCCATTTAAAGTGTTAAAATGTAGACACTTTGTATTATTCAATTTCTTTCTCATATTCTCTAAGTGTTTTTTCCCTATTGTTTAATGTCATTATAGGAAAATGATTAAAAACTATCAGTATGAAATGTTCTATTTAATTTCAAAAGTGATAGTTTAAATGCAAATATCAGAGCACTTATTTCATTTCCAGACTCATAAGGTTATATAATTTGCTTTTTTGAATGCCTCCTTCATGTAGATCTGTAGAGGCAAACATAGGGAAGATTTAAGAATGCTAAAAGTAGTCAGATCTTATGGCAGATGCCAGGTCTCACAATGCAGGATGTAAAGGCAGGCAGTCTTGAGTTCATGACCACATGGTGTTATGTAGTGAGACAATATTTCAAAACAAAAGAAAACAAAATTCTGGAAACTAAAATATAATTCCTTGCAACCCATAGTTGAAGTGGTCCCAAAGAAATTTCTTCTGAGACACAAGAACACTTACTTGTACATAGTCCAAAGATCCCTGCCAGTGCCCAGGGTCTTGCTCCTCAGGTGAGGCATTAAGGTTCTTCAGGTTCACAAACTATTGATTGTCTACTCTCCTTCAGTCAGCTATGAGACTGACATATGTTTTTACCAGTAGAGGCCAAGTTTGAAGGGAGTTGAATTATGCATGTCTTCTTTCCACGGATCTACTGCTCCAAACTATGACTAAATCAGCAAATCCTGAGGATGTTGACAGTAGCAGTTAGGTCTTATCACCTAGATTATGTAGAAGGTTGATATTCAAGATAAGTAACCACTGGGTCACCCATTCTACTGGGTCAGGTTTATAACAGATCCTGCCACATCCTGAAACAATGAGTTTCTGGTCACCCAGTAGGATGTTACCCATGGCAGCACTCCAGGCCCTTGTCAGGAGGCGTTGACAGTACACCTGAGGTTAGAGAGCAGACCCCTAAAATCCATTTTTGGGGAATTTGTAAAAGAAGAGTTTGCAGAGTAGGTTTCAGTCCCTCCATGGTCTCTTGTCTCACCAACTTCATTTAGAAAACAATAACTCAAAGGTGAAATGTTATAAATTTAGAGTACCCATTAATATACTACCCATTCATGACAGAGCCATTTTTTAAATCTCACTGGAAGATGAAGCTTACAATAGGCCAATATTCCTAGATCAACAAAGTCCAGTAAATTAAATGGTCAAAAAAAAAAAAGGTGATTGTGGCAGCATGGAAAGCAGAAGATGTTCACCTAATTTCAAACTTCTACTCCCTACTGGCTCATGCTGTGTTCAGGTATATGTAAGTTAATGTGAAAAATAACATCCTATAATTACAGCTATCACCTCAAAATTTAATTGGTCTAAGGAATCATTCTGACTGATAAAAAAAATATTTGAAACACGAGAAGTATATAATTTTGTGTTCAGGCTTTCTCAGGTATTTCCTGTAAAAGAATTGAAAATCAGGAAATTCCCATTTTCCCCACTCAGATAGAGTACCTGTTTCGTTATTATTAACAGCAAGTTAAGGAAGAAAAGTTTTATTTATCTTATACTTCCACATCTTATTTCATCATTGAAAGAGGTTAGAAGAGGAACTCAAACAGGGATGAAAACTAGAAGCAGGAGACACAAAGGAGTGTTACTTATTGGCTTGCTCATCATGGCTTGCTCTGTTTTTCTTATAAAATCCAGAAAATCAACCCATGAATGGCACCACCCACTGTGGACTGGACCCACACTCATTGCTCACTAATTTTAAAAAATGCCTTACAGCTGGATCTTATGGAGACTTCTGTTTTCAATTGGTGTTCCCTCCTTTCAGATCTCCTCAGCTTAAGTGTGTCTGACAAACTAGCCAAGACATCTACTTACCTGGGAGTACAATGGAAAGTGGAATTTACTGTCCATCTCTTCTTAGTCACTGTTCCTGATGATGGGTAGAATCACAGCTTGAAGGCAGACAAGATTTTGGAGAAGTAGAGAGTTCTACATCCTGCTCTTCAGGCAACAGAAACAAAAACACTGGGCTTGACTTAGCCACCCCTGGTGATGGTGACATTTTCTCCAACAAGGCCACACCTCATAACCCTTTAGACTGAATCATATTCTAATCTATGAGCCTATGGAGACCATTCTTCAAACCAGCACAACCTCCTACAGGTGGGCACCTGCCTCATTCTTCATTCTCTTGATTATCTCAAATACTCATGTGACTCTATTACTTATTGTCGTTTGGTTCTTCATCTCTAAGATAACTGTAGCATTCAACAGGGTACACATACATGTAACATGCATCACATATTTGTCTTAGAATGTATTGCTGTTCATTGGATATTCCACTTTTAAACAGTAATTTTTGTTTTATCATGTGGGATTTCTGAATCTTGCCCAGCTTCTAAGCAGTGTATGTATAATGCATCTCAGATAAGACTGAGTGACTTCTTGTTCTCAGTAATTCATACTTTCTTTAAAAGTTATTGCCCATTTGTCTGGGCAGTTGTTTGAGGATGTGTATATGTATGTATGTAAGGAGACTCAAATATGGCGTCTAACATCTAATAGCTAAGCTGTGGAAGAGTATCAAAGCTTTTTTCATTTTATTGAAATGGCCTCATTTTTTTCTAAATAACTGCATAGTTGCTGCTTTTAGCATCAATAGTGTATCAAGAGTACTACCAAACTGTTAGAAAGAAGAGTAATTTCTCTGCTTACATTACTATGAAGTAAAGCAGTGTAATCTGTGGAGCAATCCGGTAAGCTTTGCGGTAGCTCACTCGGTCATTTGTTCCTAAGACTTCCGTGGAGAAATGAGTCTGTTAGTTGAAACATGATATAAGCAAATATCAAACATGGATTTGTGTTTGAACTCTTTGAACAGGATTAAAGAGTCTTCATCTCAATGATGTAGAAAGGCCATCTTCACACTGTTTCTGGTTAGAAACAAAAATTGAAGAATAGAATTTAGAGAACTAAAATAATTTTAAAGTTTTACATTTAATAATTTAACCATGAAAATTTCAACTTAGTATAAATGTGCTTTTCTCTGATCAACAATGAATTTTTTTTTAATATCAAGTCATAATGTCCCATCACTTCTGGGACCTTATAAAGTAGTCAACACATATATGAACATAACTCACAATATATATGAGAAACAGATTATCATACTACATGGGAGGATTGCAGAGAATGATCTGTATTATTACACACCAACCCAAAATGATCTGAAAATTCAGATGGATATGAAGTAATCTCCAAGAAAGCCAGTTCACTCAGCACCCTGCTGGCTTATTATCATGACTTCTGATTTGACTCTCTTCTGCTGTCACCCCAAAGTTCCAGTCCATCAAATTCCTACAATTATCATTACAAGGATACAAATAGCAGTCATTTACTTTGCCAACCTTCGCTTGTCTGGTTAACTTGGTTACTAGCATAAAGAAAATAAGACAAATGTTTATTAACACATCACTATGTTCTAAGTCTGCACATGTTCAGTCTGCACAGTTTTGTATCTAATCTCCACAAGGTTAATGACAAAATAAATCTTAAATTTCTAAGAGTTATGGGTTGGTTTCTATGAAAGTTAATCTGTTTTGTTTTGTTTTATTAAACACAGTGAGGCAAGAGAGGATATGCTTTGGTTCAATCATTGAGAACTTTATTAAACCAAGCAGCTAAAAACAGCTGAAGGGTAGGGTGAAGTACTCCATCAGAATTCATGAGATACCACAATCACAGGAATGAGATTGATTTTGTGTTGTTGCAGCTGCTTGGTTGATGGTCTTTCTGACCGTTGTAAGGTTACAAGAGTGAACTAATTCTATGTCCACTAAGCCAGTTTGCCATCCATGTTGTTAACCCAAAACTCTGGGCCCTCTGAACAGCTGGTAAGCAAGTACAATGTTTACATAATCCCTGTCAGGCATCTGCTATGTTTTGTAAAATAAAAAGTGCATTAACTTTATTGTATGTTAGGATCCTAGAGTGGAAGGGGTCCCACAATGCCATCTCTCCTGGGGATAACTAAAAGTCAATAACTAACTATTTGAGGCAGGTTGACTGTTACCACTTCTGAGTTCATCCGATGATGTAATCCCCATACTTCCTTTATAAGTCTTACAATGTTCCTGGAGAGGAGAACTATAAAAACGTTTATTAGTAGATGTTAAGACATATTCATTTGTGCCAAGATATAGGAGTACAAGACATACTACCCAAATTTGATCCACAGATATTTTTGCTTTTGTTGCTTGCAAGAGGATGTATTTCAACTCATTTTATAAATGTCAGAAGGTTTCACATACCCACATGCATGCATATGTATATATTTAGAGATGGATGGATAGATTCAAATTTTAGCATCTCTTAAATAAGTTTTTGGATAAATTCAAATAAGTTTAAAATCTGGACAGATGGGATTTACATTCCTGGATGGCAATCAACTTCTCAGAGCGGAAGGGTAGGCTCTACTTTAGCCTGAGAAGGGTATTCTTCTTCAATACAACTCTCCTGTCCTGGTGCTGAGACTGTATCAGCTGTCATGTAAATGTAACACCATGCTAGAAAACCTTTTAATCTTATGATAAATATATTACAGACTTATATATAAACAACTTATATAATATATAATACTTATGTATAATACATATGACAATTAACATGCTTGGATGTTAGTGACACTGATATTTATTCTATGACATGTGATGAGAACTTACTTTGTGCCAGCTATGGACTATGATGAAAAGGTCCTGATCCTGTGAGAGCATTCATACATTGGTAATCCTTTATTCCACCATAGATAATATGCAAAACTCACTAAAGGAACACAGAAGTATTGCTAGAAATGGGAGAATTGGAGGCTTCACAGAAGAGGTGGTATTTCAATAAGACCATTGAAGAGTAAGACTAGAAAGAACATTTTGTGTACACAAGAAGTTAAATGTAGTGATAATTTTGGAACCAGTTATTTGCTGTTCTTTTGAAGAACACTGAAGGGAAGATTGAACAGTGATGTGGTGCCATCCGACTTTTGGAGTGTTATGCTTAACAAGTTGTGAATCACTATCAGTAATTATCAGATTAATTACTTTGGCTAATAACTGAAATTCCTATGATTCAATATGTATTCATTTCATATCTTACTAGGGTTTCCAAGGATTAGTTCTCCCCTAAATGTCATTTTTGTGCTTAAAGGTATTTATTTAGATAAAGTTCCTTCAAAATAATCTAATTTTATTTAACATTTTTTGAGGCAGACCTATTTTTATTTTATTTTATTTTTAATTTCTTTATTTTTATTTTTTGGTTTGTTGAGACGGGTTTTCTCTCTATAGCCCTGGCTGTCCTGGAACTCACTCTGTAGACCATACTGGACTCAAACTCAGAAATCCGCCTGCCTCTGCCTCCGAAGTGCTAGGATTAAAGGCATGCACCACCACTGTGTGTTCCTGGTTCTGTGAAACAAGAAGTCTCATTGCTCTTCCTATGTTATGGTCTTAATATCTCAGATTATGGAGTTAGTAACCTTTGGCCACAGTGTCAAACCCAGGAGAATTTTAGCCTTCTAGAATAGACTTACAGTGAATGCAAAAGAATGAGTAGCATGCTTGGCACTAACATAAAATTAATGTTGGTGATTATAGGATGTTTATGATACAATTGCACCTGTTCTCCAATAATATTCAGATCAAAATGATCTCCTTAATCATGACACCTCAGCCCTTTGACTAAGACCAACTGTCTAAATCCTGTCTCATCTTTTGACTCAGCTTAGTAATATTTTTAGAGACCCCTTAGTTTAAGGATTTATAAAATTCATTAATAAAAAGTGAGAAATGCCAGATATTATGGAAACATATAACTGAAGGTGACCTGTGTGGGGGTTTCAGACAGACTTTAAAAAGAAACAGTAATACAGAGGAGAAGCCATCTGGATCTGTGTTTTCTATGTTAAGACAGAGAGAAATATATTCCAATCACAAAGAACTTATATCAGAACCCTGGTTCAGAAAAGAAGTCAACACCTTCATAGACCTTTCTTTAAAATCCATAAATGAAGTCTTCCAAAAACAGTTCATGGGAGTAGCTAAAATCAGGACTAGAGCATAAATGGCTTTTAAGTACTGATGAGGAATAAATGAATCTGACTAAGTAATTTAAGTATGTTTTATCTCCAGTTTTGTTTTATTGCTAACATAGGTTTTTATACTTTATATTTATTTATTACTCTTTTGTTGCTGTGATAAAATGATCAAGGTACCTGTGGAAGAGTTTGTAGGGGGACTACAGTTTCAGAGGGTGAGTCAATGACCATCATGGTGGTGAATAAGGCAGTGAGGAGGTAGAATGGTATGGTGCTAGAGAAGAAAAGGTGAGTTTATATATTGAGAGAGAGAGAGAGAGAGAGAGAGAGAGAGAGAGAGAGAGAGAGAGAATGGTCTGGGCTTTGGAAAGCTTAAAGCCCATTCTTTAAGGCATACTGCCTCCAATAAGGACATACCTTTTAATTCTTCCTAAACCATTCTACCTACTAGAAATCACATATTTAAACCACTGGATTTGAATAAGAATGACTCCCCATAAGCACATGTGTTTGACTGCTTACTTATTAGAGAGTGGTACAACTTGGAAGGGATTAGGTGGTAAGGTCTTCTTGAAGAAAGTGTGTCACTGAAGGTGGGATCGAAGTTTCAAGGGCCAAAGTCAGATCCCGAGTCTCTCTCCCCCTCCTTTTCTGATGCCTTCAGATTCAGATATAGAACTTTCAGCTATTTCTCCATTAACATGTCTCTCTTTGTGCTGCCATGCTTCCTGTCATGCTGATAATGAACTTAAACCTCTGAAACTGTAAACAAGCACTCAACTAATTGCTTTAATTTATAAACACTGCCATGATTATAATGTCTCTTCACAGGATTAGAACACTGATTAAAGCAGGAATATTGACTCAATGTACTATGTATTATATAAAAAATAATTGATATTGGATAAATGGCTCAGATGAGTTTTACAGAGGATCAGAGTTTAAGTCCCAGTACTGACATTTAGGCATTAACAACCACCTGAAATTCCAATGCCAGGGGATGGGAAACTTTCTTTTAAACTCTATAGTCATCCACTCCATGTACTGTGCATATACTGCCCCAGCACACACCTGACACTGCTAAACTGACAAAGAACTTGAGATAGGCATGTTATGATCTCCAAAGGAAAGGCTAATACAATTATTCTGCTAAATTAACATAGCAATGAAGTGATTCCTAAAGACACCTCAGTATATTCATTGATAAGTGCATCAGTCATACTTCATCAAATAGACTTCTTCTTTGGATAGACTAATTAACATAGAGTTCTGCAAGTAGACAATATAGAGTAAGAGATTTGAGAATGTTTACCCTAAAATAGGGTATATTCATCATACTCCTCCTCTAGAGACTCAGGGATCTATGGGGATGAAGAGGGGAAAAGTTTGTATAGAGTAAGAGATGGTAGAAGATTCCAAGGAAACAGTGGCATCTAGACACAACAGGACTGATAACACATAGCAACTAACAAAGATTTGACAATACATACTAGACCTACACAAATTCAAACCAGATAAAACCCCAATAAATCCTAAGCATAACCAAGAAATTATTAGAAATTGATACCTGTTGGGAATGTCTAAACCAGTTTTCTTTAATGGAGTGTCAGTGGGTATATCACCTGCAGTCTATTTCATGTCCCATGCATTCAACATACAATAGATCCTATCTATGTTTGTGAGTGTGTTCCTGTATGTCTGTGTGCACCCCCTCCTCTGTTTCTCTCTCTTGACCTTTGTTTTCTGTATTATGGTTTTATTTTGAGGGGTAAAACAACATAAATCTCGGTGAATATGAAATTGGGGATAATCTTGGAGGACTTAGGAAAAAAAGAATAAAAATGACTCAGACATATCATATGTAAAATATTATGTGACTATAGATAAAACCTTTTCATGCTATTAAGGATTAAACTTAGAGTACATGTATGCTAGGTAAGCACTCTATCCCTGAACTGTACCATCATTCCTCCTGGTATTATAGAATTTATTTTGTGGCAGAATCTCACTAAGGCTTGATTGGCCTTGAACTCATTCTGCAGCCCAGATAAGCCTGGAACACTTAATCCTCTTACCTGAGCATTCTTTGTAGCTTTGATTACAGGCTTATGCCAGCAGCCACACTTTTCTTTTGTAAATTGTTTTTGTAATTTATTTTAGTTACAGGTATAAAAGGCTAATACAAAAATTGTTACCAAAGAAAGAGAGGTTGGTGTTATGCCTGAACCTGACCTTGTGTATTTTGAATCTTCATAATTGGCTTTGGTGAAGAATTTGAGAGACTTTAGATATTTGAAGATGCTACATAGGAAATCTTGGATGTGTATATACTTAATGGGTAATTTTACTGGGAATTCAGAAGATTAAAATACTAATTAGAATGTGGAAAATAAAGATTGTGCTCATGATGGGAATTCAAAATATGCTGTGAGTTAGACTGACAACCATCTAGGTCACATTCTGACCAAGCATTCATGTTTGTGCATATCACAGAAGGTTAAATTTAAGGATGATACAAAGATTTTATGGAGAAAATTTTAAGACAGAAAATATCTAATATCACTACGACTATTGTTGGCCATTTGAGCTAAGTTCACACTAAGAGCAAAATTAGAAACAGAATGACTTGAAAAATAGGCAGTACAGCCAACAAGGAAGACTGCTGAAACTGTAAACAAAGAAGGTAACATTGTTCAGGAAATTTGGACTGTTAGCAAGAAGTCAGGTTGCTGAAGACTCATCCTTGACTCATAGAAGATAGAGAAATCAAGTTGCCAATGACCCAGTTGCTTCATCCCTTCTGGCTAGCTTTTTATAGTACTAGAAGATGCTATACATACTATCAGAGGAAAAAGTAGTCATCAATCACCCATCTGTGATTTCCACAAGCTATAATAATGACTACTTAGCAAGACATGCCCACCAGTGCGTTCGTCGTTTGAACATGAGAGTATCCAGCTACATTTTCATTTTATCTAAGGCTGTTTCTAAAAGATGAAACTCTTGACAACCACTATAATTGCCAATAACCTATGTCTAGGCAGATGATCGTTCCTAGGGCAAGCCTTTACCAACACTGTCTGCTAAATAGGCATGGTCCTAAATGAAAGGACTGGGGATGAGTAAATAAAGAAGGCAGAAAGCTGGGACCAGCTAACTTGCACTAGCTGATGACTTTTCCCAAGGAAGTTTATTAAGAAGTTCTGCATCTTATGTATAGTTTTCATGAAAGAAAAGTAGTACAGCATCAGCAAAAATGACCATACAATCTAGCAAAGTCAGCAGGAAGCTAATCAAGCAATGTTGCACAGGGAGAACACTGGATATCCCAAATGCATCAGAGAATAGGAACACAGCAGCCACGGAACTTGTTAAATCCAGTCTCTTTAGGGGGAAAAGTCAAGTTCCCAAGAGTAACTTCTTCAAGGCCCAGGCCCTTGTCCCAGAACAGACCTTGCGAATACTTCCTTGTAGTAGATGGACATTAACATAGAGAACCCCAACAACTCACAGTGCAGAGCATGAGAGACTGTGGGAGGCTCACCTCTAAATGAGAAACCTATGTCACACCTCTTTCTTCCAAGGCTCAGAGAACACTGTAGAAAAGAATGCAGAAATATTAGAAGAGACAGACATGGTGGATAACAACAGGAAAGCAGTGGTTTCTGGGTAAAAATGGACAGCTTCATTTCTGGATAGAACAGGAGAGTTTCATATATGAACTCATGGTTGTAGTGACACCAGACAAGAACTGTGCAAGCTCAGAGCAGACAAAATTATAGCATATGTAAAGGGGGTGAGAGAGGTTTCCCACCCAAAATTGAAGAGATATTGGCAGCTAATCATTTCTTAAATGATGTGACCCCTTGTAGGTGATTAAATTTTTGTTGGGAGGGCACACATCCAATAGTATATCAATGGTACAAACTGGATGATTTAAAAAAAGAAAAGGCCACAAACTTTGCTGGACATTAAGGGAAATACGTATTTGGGAAAAGTTTGTGGAGGAGGATGAATATGATCCGAATACATAGCATGAAATCCCTGGAGAATTAAGTTTTTTAAAATGAAAAATAAACACCTAAGCAGTTCATACTTTGGGAATAGGAAACTGTCTTTGAGGGTATCTCAGAAATGTTATAAACTCTTTTAAAAGACTTACCCTTGATAACAAAGCACTTATGTGACATACTTTCATATAGAATTGTCCAGGAAAGCATTTCCTAGCTCTAGTTGCCATGGAACTCAATAGCCTCTGATCATATGGGCCCAGATACTACTCAAGATGCTGAAAAAAGTTGGCATCATTTATGTAATGCTGATTTTGCTTATGTGAAACATGTACATCATTAGGGTTTCTACCAATATCCCAAAGAAAGTCTTTGAAAGCAAGATACTGTGTAGTATGGACTGATTCCTTTTGGTAGGACTCAACAATGCAGGAAGCTTCATCCTTATGGATGAAAACAAAAACTCCAGTGGAGACCCAGGATTTGTGAGATGCCAGGGTCATGTGACATATGTAGCAAGAAAAGCAACAGACAACATGCATAAAAGAGAAGTCATGTAGACTACAGCCATTAAGGTCACAGAGTCAGGATTAGTCAATTGCATTGAAGTTCATATCAAGAAACATGTCCTAGATGTTAGACATGGAACTCAGTGTTTCCCTGATGAGTTTCAGTCTTATTTTATTCTGAACTTTTCTCCTTTTTCCTCCTTATTCTTTCCTTTTGGAATTGTAATGCTTACTCTGTGCTTTTCTGTAATAGGTAAATCATATTTTATTTTCAAACATAATTATTTAATAGCTAAGAATTTGACTTAAATCCTAGAAAATTCATTAGACTTAGACTTTTGAAATATAGCGAGACAGTTGATTCTGTTGAGATTTTTGGAAAATAATATAAATTAATTTTGCATTATGAGATAGTGTGACCCTGTGGGAACCTGGGGTAGGTTATTACTTAAGAAATACCACCACATATTCATGTTTTAAGTAGTTGGTCCTAATTTATGGTATTATTTTACGAGGCTATGGAAATGTAGGAAATTAGATCTAGCTATAGAAAATGGCTTCTATGTGTGGAACCTTGAGAGTATTTTTATCATTGTCACTTTCTTAATTCCTCTTCTCCTGTCCTCTAAAATTAGAAGGAGCTTGTCTACCAGAGCACATACTCCTGCTACCATGATGTTCTGTCCAGAAACATAGAGCCAACTAACAGGAAGAGATTCCACTGAAGCCAGAATCCTCAATAAGTCCATTTTTCTTTATATCCTTTCTGTAAGTATTTGGTCACTATGATGAAAACCGACTAACACATCTATGAAATCAAATGTAGGACAGAAACAGTTCAGAGCATCATCAGATTTCATACACATTATACAAATTAGCTTTTGATTATATATTAATCAGATTATTCAGTGAGTACAACTGGCATCAGAGTTACATCAAACAGAATAGAAAATTGAAAATAAATCATTCACTTCCATACTTCTTAAACTCAGCCATAATGTTAACTGAATATTTTATTTGCTTGGCCACAAAATATTTGACCATTTGCAAAAAAAAATATTGAAGCATTGACCAATGTATTTATTATACTTGCCCCATTTGGTTTACATTATATAGTTCCTGCTGTGGTGATTAGCATTTTCTGGCAATATTCAATCATCTATTCTTGTTCTATAATTATATTTTAAAATTAATTAATTTGAAACATGTTTGACTATTAATAAGGCACCTCTATAGCTCTTTGCTCAATCCAGTAGTTGGCACAATTTAAGCATCAATAAGTCACTAAATGAACCATTAATCAGTGTGCTATACCTACCATTTTAAAATCTCTTAGAATTTATTCCTTTAAAAACCAAAATGTTTTAGAGTCTATCTAAGCATTCACTGTTGTCTTTCATGATAATTTTATTTATATTTTGGCTCCACATATTTTATATTTAATCATTTTACAGGGTTCAATTACAAATTCATATGTATTTGTTATGAATTGCCTGCTTGATATTTTCCAGTAACAACTACATTTTGTTCAGTGAAAAATATACATGAATAAAAATTGCAAGAGACTAACTTATTTTATGGGATAATTAATTGAATTTTAGGCTTATATGCATTTTGATGAATGATTTCTCATAGAAAAATGCTTGAATTGTATAGCAGGACACAATTATTCCTTTTAATGGGTTTGCACAAAAAGCATATCACCATAATAGATCAATTGTGGAAACATGGATTTCTGTTCCACTTTCATTCATTTTTAAGTTTGACAAACTTTCTGCTATGAACATGATAGAAAGAAAAATTGCCCCAATACTACTGGATTCTGAGGTTGGTTTTACCTAATGTTTAGGTAAATAAAAACCTAATTATTAACTATGTTTAGCTCTGTTGTTGACTACTACTATAAAGTACAGATGACACAAAATTAGAAATAAAGTATCCTTCCTTATCTTAAAGTTATATGCTTATCAAATTACTTCTATGGCCTGTCTACAGAAACATATCAGCAAAAACATTATAAAGAGCTGAATAAAAACTTTGTTATATTCAACATCAGGTCCTGTAGGTACTGGAGAAACACAAAAGAAATAATGTTAATGAAATACATGTAAAGCTACTTTTGAAAAAAGACATAAAAACAAAAGGTTGATTTAGCAACTATATTATTTATTTCTGTAGCATTAGATGAAATATTAATAAAAATAACTGAAATGAGGAAAGATATTTTGACCAACCTTCACTTCAGAAGCCTATAGTCATTTTGACCAAACATTCAAATTACAAGCCGAAACAACAAATAAACCATCAATCTCAGCAAACACCCTGTCCAAACCAATATTAGCAGTTATGACTGTTTTGTGACGTTTGACCTTATACTGTGTTGAATGAGAAGCCCTCTTTTTTTGTCCACCTATTTCTTGAACACTTGAATTCTTATGCTCTTTGCAAAGTGGCTTATATACTGTGGTTTAATTGACAGCTGTGGAAGTGAGGGTGTAAAAAATAATATCCCTTTATTCATGATTTTACAAACAATTTTCAAATGTAGAGTAACTCATAGATTCAGAATTTCTTGAATGAAAAGGAATCTAAATATTATTGCAGAGAACTCAGTCATCCCAAATGCTGCCTTTCCCCTTCATTTCTCAATCATTTTCCAGGGAGAAAGGAAGTACACAGCTTTTTAAAAGGTGCTTAAATATGAGCCTTGAGATTGCATTTGTCCCTTAGGGAATGAAGATACTATTTCAGTTAACCAGGAAGTATGTACTTTTTAAAGTCTGCAATAGTTTTCTTAGTTCTTTCTTACAGAAGACCAGTAATTTTAAGAACTCACCCTGCAGTTATTTGCGAATTCTCAAATGAGTATCAAGATTGGAAATGCATGATGGTCAGATAAATTCCTACTATCACTTCCCAGTCTTTGGGAATGAGGCCAGTGATGAAGTAAATAACACATTGGAAAGCATATGATCTGCTCTTCCCCTCAACACTCACACCCAGATAACCTTGAATTGTAGGCAAAAGCAGGACTGCATTACTGGGGAGATTTCAGATTCTCATATAATGCCAAAGACTAAAACTGAAGAAGAGAAATGACATGATAGAGTCTTGTAAGATGACTCATTGTTTGGGGGGAAGGTGGGTCTCATGAAGCTTTATTATATTATCAAATACTTACCAATTTCATGACCTGAATCTTAGGTACTGTTTAATACAAGAAGCTAAGGTGGTTTGGGGATGAACACAGAAGGGGAGATGTTGGGCATAGAATACATAATTAAAATTGTGTAGTATGAATAAATTCAAGAGATTTGCTCTACTCCAAGGTGATTATTTTTAATGAACACAAAAATGGTAGATAGGAACACTGTCCCAAAAGCAATAACCTTGTGAGATCATGAGTTTGCTACTTAGCTAGCTATAACCATTCCATAATTTGTATATAAACTTCAAATACTATCTATCTGTAGCACTTCAATTGCATGATGGAGCTGCTCAATAGTTTTCTACTTTCACCAATTAACAAAATACTCCAGATAAACCCTCTGTTGCTTGACAGAATAATGAACTTCACTGTCTTGTTGCAGACATAACAATGTTCTAGCTTTCCATCAAAAGTCTACATACTGGGACCTAGACCCCTTGTCATCCAATATAGCATCATGTTGGGGAAGAAATGAATGATGCAATGTCAACTATAAGTACTGACATGATGACATAGTGAATCCATGGATGCCAGAGAATAGAAATGAAAAATGGATGCACTAACCTCACTGAATTCCACAGAACTAAGAAATGTCTCCCTAGTCTCTTACCCTGGAAGAAGTTATAAAAAAGAACTAAAAATGCTTCAAAAGACATCTTAGAACTAGATAAATAAATTCCACATTCAAAGAGTTTTTTCAGCCTATTTATGAAATGATCTGTAAAGTTGACATTGGACAGTAAAATTCTGAGCAGGGAAATTGGTCAGCAACTGCTCTAGGCTGGCTATTTAGAATCCTTCTATTGGGATCTTTGTCTTGAATTACCACACTCAAGTCTTTGCTTCCAATAAAAAAAAAAATGTTGTCTGGGTCTCTGGTAAAAACAGAAGGAAATCACAACTCAGCTCCTCTGAGAATAGTCACAAAAGTATTCTTCTATAAAAATGCAGCTTCTATTGGCATTATTCAACTAAACTATTTTTTGTAAATTGGCTAGGAAGTAAATGTTTGATTGTGGGAGCATGCCTTTAACTGATTATACAATTTGAGCTTCTGATCAATAACTAGGTACCTACTGGTCATAAACTAGAACATGCACTAAAGTTTCCCTCATTAAGCAGGAATGATATGCATGAGCATAAACCTAAGAATGTCCTTAATACAGAAACCAGTTTGTGAACATTTGACTGATTTTTATGGCACCTGTTACTATTTTGTTGACAATTCATCAACCTAATCCTCTGAAAAATCCTAAAGATTATCTTGTAACTGAATTACAATGGAAGAAAACCTTGAAGCTTAATCATTGAGTGCATCGTATACTCATGATATGCTAGCATTGAACAGAAACAGATAGTTATGGCATTAAAACCTCGCTCTGATGGCCTTAAAATACAACTTAGATGGAAGCACAGTATTCAGAACACAAAGAAGTACATTTTATTTGGCACTTTCTGGAGATAAGGGTGTTCATAAATGTCCATGTTCATGGACAGGCAGTAGGTAACAATCTGATTAAGTGTACAGGGACTTCACCTTCTCAGGAAAGACTAGGTTATGAGTACCTGGCACACTGAAAATTCAAATTAAAAGCCACCCATCACTTTCTGGCCCCAGGTTGCTCACATCAGAATCCTTTCATCATGATTTGCCACCCAAAAAAAATGAATACAGAAGACATGTCTCTCTTTAAATCCAACCATCTGTGGACATGTTAAGGTTTTATTCTCCTTCCTGGTCTCATATGATCCACTGTCTCTGACAAAGGAATCCAAAGCAAAGGATTGCTAAGCAATAACCATATTCCTGTGATTGACATTTCTTTGCTCATCATCTACAAGCAGCAGCCCCAAGAAAATGTGGAAGAGCCACTACATAGCCATCTTGGCATCTTGGCAGTGTAACAGAACACATATTTGTGATATTGACCCTTTAAGTTTTGGTATATGATCTAAGTTTTGGGAGATGATCAAAACCAATGTCCAGTGCCTAGAATATTTCCTCCTGCAATGAAAGAAAGGTTACTTTAATAACCTTTAATAAGAGAGGCAACTTTAACTGTTGCACATTGATCAAACTTGTTTTGATCTCATGTGTTATTACAATTTTGAGATCTGTAGTTTCACTCTATAAGATAGAACACAAACAAAATATCTTTTCACCAGGGAATACAAAAGTACTCTAATGAACCTGTGGGATGTCTGAATGGAATTTTAAGTCTTTTAGGCCACTAAATCAATGGGCTTTGATGCAAAAACACAATGCTCATTTCAAAGGATATAACAGATATCCTTTGATTCTGGAGCTAAATATGAATGACCATCACTTGGGGAAACAGATTCACTCAGGTTACTTCAAACTCGATGTTCCAACAGGGTAACAAATTGATGAAGCTTTATAATAACAAAACAAATAATGTCATAAATCAAAATACCTTTCAAATACATTGGTGGAAAATATTAAGTAGGGGGTTAGAGCAAAGCAGAAAAATCGCTGACATTGCCATAGTATGCTATTTGATGACATGCTTAGACTTTTGGTTGGTAGAAACTAGTAGTATGCTAAGTTCACTCACACCAGAAGGTTTCATCTTTGTGTCACAAGATGTTAGGTCAGAAGAAAAAAATGGGCAAGGGACGGCTGTTAAGGTGGCTAAAGATAGCTTAAGATAAACTGCAATTAGGTTCTGTACCTGAAAGATTCCAAATTTTCCTCAATTAGCGAAGTTCTAATCAGTTAATTGGCCTGGCAGAGGGTTGAGTGTAAGGTGTTATTATTCTTCTCAGGAACTTTAATTGAATATAGAAGAAAAATCTCAGGGTACTGGTTTGAATGAGAAATGTCCTTTGTATATATTTGCAAATCTCATGTATTTGCACATTTGTTTCTTTGTTAATGTTTGTACTGGCTGGTTTTTTGTGTCAACTTGACACAAGCAGGAGTTATCATAGAGAAAGGAGCTTCATTGAGAAAATGCCTCTATGAGATCCAGGTCTAAGGCTTTTTCTCAATTAGTGATCAAGGAGGGAGGGCCCCTTGTAGGTGGTACCATACCTGGGCTGGTAGTCTTGGTTTTATAAGAGAGCAACCTGAGCAAGCCAGGGGAAGCAAGTCAGTAAGAAACATCCCTCCATGGCCTCTGCATTAGCTCCTGCTTCCTGACCTGCTTGAGTTCCAGTCCTGACTTCCTTTGGCAATGAACAGCAATGTGGAAATGTAAGCTGAATAAACCCTTTCCTCTCCAACTTGATTCTTGGTCATGTTTGTGCAGGAATAGAAACCCTGACTAAGACAAATTTGTTATTTGAGTATTTTATAGGATCTTCACTTCAGAAAGGAGATTCTTGCTAGTATATCATTAGATATGGGATTTGAGGGTCTATAGCCTCACCCTACTTTGTCTTTCTTGTCCCCGTCTCTCTGTTTTTCTGTCTCTGTTGATCTCTCTGTCTCTATATCTCCGTCTCTGTATCTCTGTCTCTGTCTCTTTGTCTATGCCTCTCTCTATTTCTGTCTCGTTGCTGTCTCTCTGTCTCTCTGTCTCTGTTTGTCTCTGTCTCTCTGTCCCTGTCTCTGTCTGTCTCTGTCTGTCTCTGTCTGTCTCTGTCTCTCTCTGTCTCTCTCTCTCTCTCTTATATATGCCTAAAATGTGATCAGTCAGCTTCCTTCTCCTGCCTCCATGCTATGCCTTCCACATCACGATGATCTATCTTCCAATGGTATAGTAAGCAAATACACACCTTTCCAACGGTGAGATCCTTGGGAATTTAGGATTTAGGTGACCACATGTAAAGTCCATCATCATCATCTGAGGGACTGACTTCGAAGAAAGGGATGATGAATGAGAATTGAAACAATGAAGTCATCATCAAGGGGTTTTGTCTCTTTGATTAAATATTTTTTATAAAATTATATTATTTAGTTTTCTGTTATTGGTATATAATACCATGATTAAGACAATTTACAGAAGAAAGTTTATTTTGGCTTATGATTCTAGAAATTTGAAGACAACAATAATAGGAACAGCATGTCAGTAGGTGGTGGGCAGAGGGGCAAAAGCAAGAAGCTAAGAGCTTATATATTGAACAACAAGCACAAAGCAGAGAGAGAGAGAGAGAGAGAGAGAGAGAGAGAGAGAGAGAGAGAACTGAAAATTGAGCAAAGCTGTTAAGCTTTACAACTGTCCACCAGTAACATACTTCTCCCAGCACAGTCACATAATCTAAATCCCTAAGAGAGTCACTAAGACACTAATTAGGTACAGTGTGTTCAAATGCCAGAGGCTATGGAGAGCCTATATCTCATTCAACTTACTACACACTATCTGTGAAGTTTTTCTTTTTATTTAAAATTTTAGAATATAGGACACCTGCAGACATGGCAGTAGAACCTCTGTTGTTGAGATTTCTTCACTTACTCCCAATGTGAGTTGCATGTAATAAGAATTGTAATGGAACCATTTAACATCCACAAAGACTGATCCCATTCTCTTATCGCAGAATGTTGCATTTAGATTATGCAAACTACTTCTCAGGTCTATTGCATCAGGACTTCCTAAGGACAAAAAATGAGCTACTGAAATGATCTATGTATTTATTTCTACTTAAATCTCTTTGATCTGGTTTTTTATTTCATTAGTTCTTGGAGAAGTTTTGACTTTCTACAGAATTAAAATTTTCACACATCACCAACCAACTTCTTAAAACTCTGATTGAGATAAAATTGTGATGTTAACCTTTGGAGCTGATAGAAAGAGAATGAAATTTAGAGTCTGTGTTATAATTTAACAATGTGCCTGACAAAGAAAGGTAAACTCAGGAACCTCCTAAATGAGGTTAAAGCTCATGTCTTTCAGTTTTTTCTACTATATCATCTATTGGTTTATAAATTTCACAACTTAAAATCCTCTTAATTAGTTTATACTAAATGTGGTAAGCATATAAATAAGAATAGAATTAGAATGCATGAGGCAGGTAACTAAGTTCTCTAATATTTTTTCATAAACCAAAGCTTTTAGCTGAAGCAAACTTGTATAGTTAGTTTGTTGGCTGAGTAGAGTTCTCAAATGTGGAAATGCAAAAGCTTGAAAGAAAAACATTGAGTGAGAAGGATTCCAATAGGTCCATATATTTGAATACCCACTTGGTAGACAGCTTAAGAAGGATTAGGAGGAGGCATGGCCTTGTAGAAGGAAATGTGTCATTAGTAGTAAGCTTTAAGATTTTAAAAGCCCATTCCAGGCCAAATCTTTCTTTAACTCCTTACAGATAGAATTTGAGCTCTCAGCCACTGATCCAGGGAATGATTGCCTGCCTGACAGTAGCCATGCTCCCTCCCCCAGCACCCATGGTGGTCATGGCCACACTCTTTGAAACTGTATGTAAGCAACCAATTAAATATGTTGTTTGTAACCTACTTTAGTCGTAAGATCTCCTCATAGCAGTAGAATAGGAACTAAGAAAACTGAAAACTTTAGGCAGCAGTGCATTTGAATGCTGACCCTGGTTCCTTCATATGTATTGCTTTAGAAATGTAAACCCCAAGGCCGGGCAGTGGTGGTACACGCCTTTAATCCCAGCACTTGGGAGGCAGAGGCAGGCGGATTTCTGAGTTCGAGGCCAGCCTGGTCTACAGAGTGAGTTCCAGGATAGCCAGGGCTACACAGAGAAACCCTGTCTCGAAAAACCAAAAAAAAAAAAAAAAAAAAAGAAATGTAAACCCCAAATTGTCAGTTTCACAAATTTCCAACTCTATAGTTTAGGTTAAATAATATAAAGTGGTCATGAAAGTTTACTAAATATATATGTGGCAAATTATTTTTAAAACCCTAACTCTCAGAGAGATTTCAAAGCAGACTTAGACTTGGGAAAAATAAAGTTTATTTGAGTTAGGATAGAATTTCACTACAAAAAAAAAAAAAATGTATATTTTCAATCACTAACCAAAATTTTAGAACCATAAAGACCAGCAATAAGATAAATGGTTTTCAACCTCTACCCCCATAGAAAAACAGCATAGACATATATAGCACTAAGCTTTCAAATAATCCTGCAAAATGAAATGCTCATCTGCAAGTCTTCATAGAACAAAACAGCTATTTTAGCTGTAATTTTCAGGGTCTGTTCCAATATATTGTTTTAAACATCGTGACCAAAATCAACTCATACAGGAAAGGGTTAGTTTGGCTTATATTTCCACATCTGTAGTCCATCACTGAAGAAAGTTAGGGCAAGAACTCAAATAGAGTGACAACCTGGAGGCAGGAGTTGATGTAGAGGTCATGAAGGGGTGCTGCTTACTGGTTTGCTTCTCATAAGCTACTCAGCCTGCTTTCTTACAGAACCCAGGACCATCAGCCCAGAGATAGTACCACCCACAATAGGCTGGACCTTCTCTCCTTAATCCATAATTTAGAAAACATCATACAGGTTACTCTACAATCCAATCTTGTGAAGTCATTTTCTTGAGGTTCCCTTCTCTCCGATGACTTTAATTTATATCGAGTTGATATAAAACTATGCAGCACACTATAACCCTATTTATAAACAAACTCAGGCTTGGCTGGAGCAAAGGATAAATTTTAGGAAGAGTTGAAGATGATCCCTTTCCTGGTGTTCCTCCTTGACCCAAATGTGATATGGGAAATTTCTGCTCTTTTCAGTTAATTGGACTCTGAGTTAAGGACTGAGTGAAAAATGAACATACTTTAGCAAATATTGATGGGAATATTTTATTCGTCAGTGTCCTTAAAAATTTCTACAGACATTAACTGTGCTCTACCAATTATTCCTTAACCTTTTTCATTTGCTCTCAGAATGGATAGAGGAGACAGAGTTCATGTTCAGCTAAGGACGTCATTCTGAATAAGACCTAAGCATTGAGGTTACACTGTTAACTCATAACTCAGATAACTCACATCCGTGGAAATTTCCTCCTATTCCCTCTGTGAACAAAAGAGTTTTTGAGCAATTGTGTAGACTAAAAGGGAAGAAGTTGGTCTAATTCAGGTTTATCTTTAGTAACTTTTCCACTTGATAACATCAGTTACATGGTGAATCCCCATTACATACAATTCATTTCTCTCTCTTCTGCCAATTTGGTTGTCATTATACATTGTTTTCCAAACTGGCTTTCTCCATTTCTTTAAATGCTTTCTTGAAATGTCTGGATTCCTAAGGTTATATGTGTAATGTTGAGTTAGAATTACTCTAGATGTGTTAATTTTACATAATTATGGTTAAATATACCACTGTGCATTTCAGCAATATTTAAACTTATTAGCTGAATGCTTATGTGCACATGACAATCATTATTAGCTAGATCCTAATTATACCATAATCACAGAGTCTGAGAAACCTAATTACAGAATCAGAGAAATCAAAGATTAAAGGGAAAAATGCCAAAATTGCTTCATTTTATAAAAATGAAATTTTAGTTTATTTTAGTGTGTATGTATGTCTAAGTTGATATATATGTAGTTGTACATGCCCATATGTGAGGTCAGAAGCCAGAAGAGGCTATGAAATATCGTGATTCAGCACTCTTCATGTGCTCATTTGAGACAATGTCTCTCATTGAATCTGTAACTAGGTCCATAGGCAGCAAGTCCCAGGAATCCTCC
>JADRCH010000224.1:2331761-2400186 GCA_019843965.1 Rhynchomys soricoides | reverse complement strand
AAAAAAAAAAAAAAAAGCCTGTAACATGTGACCGAAGCCATTTTATTTTGCAAAGTGGAGGGATTTTCCTAACCTAGGTCCATCTCTTGATCCGTATTTAATATTTAATAAACGCTTGATTTTAATTAGGTCCAAGATGGTTTAGTTGGTTTATTACAGCAGAATTCAGGTTAACACACAAAAGTCCATAGGGAGACAACTGTACACCACAATTGCTTCTCAATCCTTAACCTGGGTAAGGGGGCTAAGCTACCAAGGGCCTCTTAGTTTCCTGAGCACCAGATTTTAATTTGAGGCATCAGAAGTAGGATCCCGACAGAAGCATGTAGTCTCTAATACAATCTAAGATAAGCATTTAGTTAGAGGGGATTCCAGCACAAACAGGCTGAGATAAGTCATTGAGGATATCCTGAACTTGGGTTTCTAGAAATGAAGTTGAGTAATTTCCATAGGATTCCTCAAGGAGATCAAATTCTAATTAAACTTGAAATGGCCTCAGCAACAACACAAGATGGAGATGTGGTGGCTTTGTCTTACTTGCTCTGTCACAATACAGCATGTGATGTCTTGTAGGTATTGGAAATCAAACCCACGTTCTCTACAAAAACATTCACAATTCTAAGTGATTGAGTCATATCTCTTCAGGTCTTTGTATAAATTAACATTCATTTTTACCTGGTCTTCAAGAACAACATTGAGAACAGAGAGGGAAAACAGGCCACTCATCTCACCTACTCTGGCAACTGAGAGTGGTTGGTGGCAGGTTATGGCATCTACAACCCTTGATAAGGCAAACCTGATAAGACCCTGTAAAAGAATAAAATTAAAGGCACAAAGTAGGTGGCAGCTCACACTTGATAGCTGAGCTGAGGCATGAATACCTTCATTTCCTGCCTAGTGTGGAAGATTTAGGGAGACCTATGTGTAAATAAGATGGAAGCCTGGGGTGAATGCACTTGATTTTGATCCAGCACTACTAGTGGAGCATGGAGGTAGATGTCTCTTAGTTGACGACCAGCCTGGTCTACACAGCAGGACTCTATCTAAAATGACAATAAATCATAAAACAAAGAAACCCAAGAATTGTATGAACTACAGTTAAAATTCACACTAGAGTTTGTTTTCTCACATAAGTCTTCTCATACATTACATGTGATATGCAAGTTCTCTTGGGATCAGACCTCCCATATCCTAAGATTAAAAAGGTTTCACCCCACCCTCCTGTCTAAGGGAAATATGGAGACAAAGTGTGGAGCAGACACTGAAGGAAAGACCATCCAGTGACTGCCCCACCTGGGAATCCATCCCATATACAGACACCAAGGCTAGAGACTATTGTGGATGCTAAGAAGTGCAAGCTGACAGGAGCCTGATATAGCTGTCTCCTGAGAGGTTCTGCCAGAGCCTAACAAATACAGAGGCAGATGCTTGCAGCCAACCATTAGACTGAAAGGGTTTGCAACCCTATAGAAAAAGCAACAGTATCAAACAACCAGACCCCTCCCCCTGTGCTCCCGGGGACTAAACCTCCAACTAAAGAGTATACATGGAGCGACCCATGGCCCCAGCCCCATATGCAACAGAGGATGGTTTTGGTGGGCATTGGTGGGAGGAGAGGCCTTTGGTCCTGTGTAGATTAGATGACATTGTAGGGAAATGCAAGGGTGGGGAGGTAAGAGTGGGTAGGTGAGTGTGGGAGCACTCTCATAGAGACGGGAAGAGGGGAAAGGGATAGCAGTTTTCTGAGGCGGAAACTGGGAAAGGGGATAACATTTAAAATGTAGATAAATAACATATCCAATTAAGAAAACTAGTCACCAATATAAATATAAATATAATATTTTATATTATATTTATAATATAATATAAAATGGAATTTTTAAGTGTCTTACTCTCACACCGATAATCAAGGTACTCATTTGTACCCGCATCCACAGCGTAGCCACTCTTCCTAGCCCTGTAAATGGCAGCCTCGTGAATCTAATAAGTCTACCTATGCCTTGGGATCAGCCTTGACTTTGCCCCCGTTTTACATATTCCAAGTACAGCTAGTACATTCTGTAAAATTTCCTTAGTACAATTATAGAATTTACAACTTCTCTCTTGCTGCCCATGCTTCCACTCACCTCTCAGTATCAAGGATGAATCCTATAAATATATGTCCTACATTGCCGTGATTTCTCTCAGACTCTAAGCTGCATTGTCCCACCCTCACCCTGCACTGTGCTCTGGCCATGGTCACTTCCTGAATTTTCCTCACGCATCAAGCTCATGAGACCTCTCAGGGCATTCACCTACTGGCTTATGCTTTTGAATAGTCTCTGTGAGCTTCTAGATCTCTGCTCTGGTCACCTTCTCAGACCTCTCTTGGAATGTCCACACTGTGGCATGCAGGTACCTGGCTCTGGCCTCCAGCTTCCCAGCAAGTGTCCCTATTCAGTATAGTATCACAGAATTCCTTGATGACTAACTGGTCTTTCACCTCTTTAGAATGTGGCTTTGTCAGAGAGGGAATCTTGTCTAGCCTCCCACTCTTTCTCCAGCTGATAAGTAAGCCAGGTACCTGCATATTAACTCTGCACTGGTAAGTACAGGCAAAAGTGTTGAGTTGGAGGCCAGCCTGGTGTACATGGAACCTTTTCTGTAAGACAAAAGTAAGCATGGATACATGGACCTTTAATCTCAGTACTCAAGAGGCAGACCCAATTCAGTTACATAGTTGCTTTCTGGAAAAAAAAAAGAGGAGGAGGAGGAGGAGGGGGAGGGGGAGGAGGAGGGGGGGAGGAGGAGGCAAATGAAGAATAGTGTGCAGCCCCTGTTAAGAACTCTGTGGAGGTGCTGTGGACTGCTGACTATAGCAATGCAGGATGGTGCTTAAACAGAGCTGGCGCTTATCATGGGTGTAGACTCTAAGGGGAAAGGTGCTTCGACTCACACACTACTTGTTTGACCACCCCAGGGACCCTAGACAGTATTTCTCTGCTCGTTAGTGAACCATCAGTCTTCTCTATGCTTTAGAGTTTTGGAGAAAACAACAAAGAGGGTGGTGATTGCAAATCCCCTGAGTAACTAGGGGTTCGTGTGGACTGTCCAGGGATTGGGGAACTCCATCACTCATCCTGCTCTTCTCTCCTCAAAGTAGAGCTGTATACCCAGGCCTGCAAGAGAGCAGTGGTGTGGAAGAGGACCACACCACAAGTGTGAGTGTACACTTCCCACAAGGTCACTCTGAGCTGCAGACCCATGGAGGGCATCCTGGGGTCTAAGCATTGTGGGATGCATCCTTGCCTAGGGTTATGACTGGCTGTGGCTTTGCCCTCTATAACCATGTCTAGGAACCTTCTCCCTGAACTTAGGTATGGACCAAAGACTTTGAGAGGAAAGGGCCTGGTACCAAAGGGATCCTCAGTGGATGGTATGGATTGTGTAACAAGGGATGGCCCTGAAACAATTACCCTAGCTTAGGGGGAACTGCGGTTTCTCACTGGCTTACAGATGTGCTGTTTCTTTATCAACTGCTGCCTGTTTCCTGAGTTTGTGGATCTAGGCGCCCATTGTTGTCTGTGTGGGACACTCTGGGATGAGCAGATATCTGAAAATGTGGTAGAGGTGATACAACTCAGGAGACTGTGGAGATCATTGAGATTCTTGGAGGTCCCAGTAGACAATTGCTACTAGGGTGGGGTGCAGAAGGTGACTTTGACTTTCCAATAAAGTTCTTAGAAAGGAACCATCCATACTGGAGTCTTGTAAAGTTATGCAACTAAGGCTTAGTAAAGTTATGCATCTGAGTTGTTCAAGGCCAAGTCCAGTGTGGAAAGGATTCCATTAATATCCCCATATTCTCCTTCCTCTTGCAGAGCATTGTGGTATCCAGGTCAACATGAAATGAGTTTGGGGTAACCTAGGGTAAACTCATGGATTGACAGAGCTTCCACCCAAGGGAGGGGATTGTGGCTGCTCAGGGAATTTTTCCACAGCTGTGTATGACAGATTCCTTTAACATTGGCTTTCCAGAGCACTCTCTGCTGTGTTGGGACATATTGCCTCCAAATTCTGAAAAAAAGGCTCTGTTCCGAAGAATCTGGACCTCGAGTCCTCTGTGTCTTGTGTAGCAGCACAGTGCCAGCATCTATCAGCCACAAGCCTTTCCCACCTGGTAGGGTTCAGGGTGTGTCTCAGCCTGGGGTGGGAAAGTGTCCAAGTAAGACAGATTCTATCAAGCCCAGGCTCTGACAAGGTGTCCCATACAGCTTTGACACTCCTGGACATCTGTCCCAGTCTAGCCAGGAAGGAAGCCCTCACTTCAAGGTGCGGAAGGAACTGAGGCTGGTGGCGGGTCCTACCTTTCACTGAGGAACCTCACGATATTTTACCATTCATCTGTCTCCTAATAGCTCCCCAATACATCACTACACTCCTTCCAGTCCTTGCCAGCACAGGACCCACCACTGATCAGGTCAGAGCCTCTGTTTGCCCAGCTCTGTCCCTCCCACTAGAAGCCTTGTGGACTGACTACCCAGAAGATGGCAGTATTCAACCAGTGCCATCAGCCTACCCTGAGGAGATGCACCTGAGAGCTGGAGGTAGACCAGATGGAGGTGACTGAGCTGTCTCTCCTTGGTTGTCCCTTCTGTCTCCTAAGATTTTGACAGTGGGAATTCCAGGGCAGAGGGGAGGGAGTGCTCTGAGTAGTTTGCTAATTAAGCTGAGGGTGCTATACTTCCTGTTTCCGTGTAAGCCTCTCTTTTCTGTTGATCTTTGAGATCCAGGTGTCCTAAACTCCTTGTCTCAATTTGCCTAAGGTGGACACCGGGAACTTGGGGGTGCACACTCACCACTAGGAGTGTGGCCTTTTGTGTATTCTCTACCATATGGCCTCACAAATCCTAGGCTAGCCTGGAACTCACAATGTAGCTAAGGAGGTCCTTGAACTTTTGATCCATTTGCCTCTACCTCCTGAGTTTACAATATGGGCATTTGCCACTGAACTCTGCTCAGGATACTAGCTTTTTCTGTAGCTCTCAGATCTAGACAGATGACTATATACCAGACAAATGGAGGTTTGTGTCCCCAAAGCAGGCTAGAAGCAAGATCAGTGGGAAAGTATCTCAGGCCTAGGAAGCTGGCTCAATGGATAAGGAGCCTTCCTATCTTAGTTCAATGACCTGAATTCAAATCCCTGGGACCAATATAAAAGACAGGTGTATAGCAAGTGTTCACAATCCTAGGGGGGCATGAGAGTTGGAGATAGAGGAATTACAAAGGATGATAGGCAAGGTAACTTTGCATACACATTGGAAGAAAACAGAGAAACCTCTTACCTCAAGGTAGAAGGTATGGACGCACACCCAAAGTGTTCTGGCTTTCATATGTTTGCCATGGCATGTATGGACCTGTATCCACACATATATACACATATATACTGTCTCAGCATGAACTCACTGAAAAATGTATCTCATGTTGAGTCAGCTCTCTCCTTGACCTCAGTGGAAGAGGTTCCTGGTATTTTCATGCTAATTTCTAGGCCCAGTTTTATACACTGGGTGACCCACAACCCTAAGAAATAATATTAGAAAACTGACAGCCAAGAATCTCATCAGAAACAAACTTGGCAGGTTTTAGGAATGGGATCCTGTTTCCCCCATACCTTGTGTGCTTTAGCTTTCATAATATTAAATTTGAGCTTTGACATGTGAGACATGGCTCAGCAGTTAAGAGCATATAGTACTTTTGGTGGTTTAAATGAAAATATTTTCTGTAGCCTCTGAGATGTGAATGGCCTTGAATTTCTAATCCTTTTGCTACTATCTCATGATTATGGAGTATGAGCACCTGCCACAGGACCCTGCTCAGGATACTAGCTTGTTCTGTAGCTCTCAGATCTACATAGATGGCTATCTACCAGACAAATAGGGGTTTCTATAGAGGTGTGGCCTTGGAGGAATAATGTGGCACATAGGAGTGAAAATATAACTAAGACCTTGCTCCATCAGAAGTCTAGCATTGCATCACCCATATCCAGTAGTTCACAGATCCCTGTAACTCCAGTTTTAGGGGACCCAACACTCCTCTCTGGCATCTTTATACACTTGTGCACATGTGTGCACTCAATTGAGTAATTTTGTTGTTGTTGTTGTTGTTGTTGTTGTTGTTGTTGTTCCAGTTTCAGGCTAGAGAAATGACTGAGCAGATGGCACTGCTTGCTCTGTGAGGGATTCAAGGTTCAATTTGCATCACCTACATGATATTTCATAACCTTCTGTAACTCCACTTACTGAAAATTTGATAATCTCTTCTGGCCTTCATAGGCAAAACGCATGCACATGATGCACATGCAGAAATATATGCAGGATAAACACCTACACATGTAAAACAAAAGAAAACAAAAATACTCTTTCTTTATTAATTCCAGATTCATAGATGAAAACAAAGCAAATGGGAACATGAACTACTCATAAGCATTTCCTTTTTTGTGGATTCTGTTTTAATTTTTGGAGATCAAGTTATCTTGCCCCTCAAGGGGTTATCAATCCTCTGCCCCTTGCAGCAAAGAATGCAAGTGTGTATCACCTTGCCCTACTAAGCATGTGTTTGATTGTTTGTTTCTTTGTTTTTAAGTTTCTTTTCTTTAAGGGTTATGTTTTTCTGTGACTCCAGCCCACAAAACTTTGAAAAAGATTTTGGCTTTCATACCCCATGAGGTAACCAGGGTAAGTCTGGTCATGCTTTAGTAACAAGTTAATGCCCAAAATATCTAATGTAAGGGGTTACTTCATTTATTTTTATATTTTCCATTTATTTTTTTGTGTACACTGTTGTAACTTTCACTTAAGAAAAAAATTTTTTTCACTAGGAGCTGAAGAGGTACGGAGGTGTTTAGAGGACCAGAATTCTGTTCCAAGTACCTAGGTGGTGGCTCACAATCATTCAGAATCCAGGTTCTGGGGAATCCATTGCCCTCTTCTAGCCCATGTACCTGTGCACATACATATATACAGGTGAAACACTCATATACATGAAATAAAAAGAATTGAATTTTTCACATGTCTTCTCCTTATTAATATCCAGAGTAGAAAAATCAACAATTAGATAGTTATGATTCTGGACAAGATATTTAAGAAGAATAAAACCCAACAGGGAATGGGTTGTTTAGAATCTGAAGGGACAATTTTAAAGGCTCTGTCTGTCCATCTGTGCACTATTGTAAAGGGGTCCATATGACAATGCGCACAAAGAAAGATCAGAAGACAACCCTGAGGAGTAAGTTCTCTTTTCTATGTCACTCCTGGATATCAAACCTGCTCAAACCATGTTGCCAGTAAAGAATTCTTGTCCAACTTCTCTCCTCCTTCTTTCCTTCATCTAAGGAAACTCTGTCACCATTGTTTACATACTCCTGACTCCTGTGGTTGCTAGCAGCTGTCATTCTTTTGATATCCATGAATTTAACTGGTCTAGGAATTGTATATCACAGGAATCGAGCTACAAGGTACATTTTTTCCTCAGAAGTTCTTTCCTATTTGGAGGTTGGCTAATATACCATTGTATGACAGGCTATTCCTTACTTTGTTTAACCAGCATTTGTTTAATTTTATTTTATTTCCTATTCTTTTCTTTTGTAGAAGCCAGTATTGAACTTGACATCCTGATCCTCCTGCCTCACCCTCTCCAATGCTGGTATTACAAGTTTGGGTGTGTGAAACTTCACCAGATTCCTTCTAGGGTTGCTTGTTTGTGTGTGTGTGTGTGTGTGTGTGTGTGTGTGTGTGTGTGTGTGTTTCTGTCTCTTCTGAGTTCATTATGTATCATTCATTGCAACATCATTTACTTCTTCTAAAACAAGTGTTTTGTGATGTTCTAGGAATTCACATCTTGGCACACCCCAAGGTTCACCTCTGCTTGTCTCTTGTCTTGCTTGAGCACTTCAGCATAAATAGCAAGAGCAAAGAGTGGTTTCAGAAATGCTACTCCCAACATTATGGCCTAGAGTATATTGTGTGACATCTGGAGCTGGATTTCATCATCTATATCAATGCCAGTGTGAGGTGAAGGGGACATTACAGTCTCTGTTTAGAATTACAATAAGGCCACTGATTGATCAACAGTAATTCTCTTTGTCTATGGCCACAGCCATCCAGGTTGCTGCAGAGTTTACTCTTTACTGTCTAAATGGTTTGTCTTCATGATCTCCTGGCTGGTACCTGAGCTGGAGTCTCAGTCCAGCATAAAGAACAAATGGTGTAGCATATATACGAGCATGTCTTGAGTTTGAGGCCAACCTGATCTACAGTACAAATTCGAGGAGAGCCAGAAATTCACAGAGTACCTTGCCTCCAAAATCTCATGGCTGGTGGCAATCTCTCCCTGCAAAGCATGGTGAATCTTTTTTGCTCCTCATGCATCTCTTAGCCTGACTATGGGAACTTAGAAGTCCCACCTCTTCTGCTCAGGCATTGGATGCTACTATCTTTATTGACTGATCAAGAACCAATTGGGAAACAGGAACTTTTGTGTTGATAAGCAGATTCCCTTAGATAGCATCAGAATCACTCTCTCCAGAGAAGAGAGATGAGCACAGCTTCAACTGTACCCCTATACTCCCACCTGAGTGTCCAAGGTCTAAACTTATCAGGACATGGCTCTATCTGGAGGCAAAGCATTTAGAAGTGTAAGCAGGTAAATGTCCAGGACTACTCCAGTTGCTGTTCTTTTAAACAGGGACTTCAGCAAGGTACAAACACAAAGAGATTGTGTGGGAAACTATGAGAGAGTGGCTATCTGGAAGCAAAGAAGAGAGACCTTCAGAACCCAAACCACCAGTGCCTAACATTGGACTTCAGCCTCCAGAACTAGGCAGTTAGACTTCTGTTGGGTAAACATTACAGTATCTGGTGAAGCTACTCCAGGCCCACTGTCCCAGGTCTAAACTTCCTCAGAGGTGAGATTTCAGTTGTGCAACACACCCAGCTTATTTTTTCTTTTATTTATTTAGAGACAGGTTCTCACTATAGAGTCCTAGCTGGTCTGGTACTCTCTGTGGAAACCTGGTGGACCTTGAACTCACAGAGATTTACCCTCCTCTATCTTCCCAGAGCTGAGATTAAAAATATGCATAATCATGCCTGCCTACTACCATTTGTGAAAGGATTTCTCAAGCAGCCCTGGCTGACATCAGATTTACTGATTCTCTGAGGTTAATCTTGAACTTCTGAAAGTCCTGCCTAATTTCCCTAAGTGTAAATGAAAGACCTGGCTCCCTTGGAAATAAAATTAGACCCCTAGCAAACTTAGAGCCAGAAAACAGAAGAAGACCTGAACAACATGCTTGGCCAACACCCCACTGGTTGTACTTTAGTTCTGGGAAATAGCTAACCCTGACCTGGCCTCAGGGCCAGTACACCCTGTTCCAGGAACTAGCTAACCACAAGAGCTAACCGTTTTTTACAACTGCCTTGTGACTAACTTGAGATATTCTGTACTTCCCTGTGACACAAGTTCTCTCCATACCACCCCCCTTGCTTTGTGTTTTTTTTTCCTTTAAATACCCCTGACTTTAGCTGCTTGGTGTCGAACAACTCTGCCCTTGTGTGGGTTTTGAGCTCAGCCCCAGTCCACTGGCTTCCCAAATAAACCTTGTGTGATTGCAGCAAGTATGGTCTCTTGTGAGTTCCTGGGGGTTGTACTCTCCCGAGACTTGAGAGAGGGTCTCCCCTCTTCGGGGGTCTTTCACAATGTTTACAGGCTTATGCTGGCACACCTGGTTTTATGAAGTGTAAAAAATTGAATGTAGGACTTCCTTCAGGTTAGACAAGAACTCATCCCATAGTCTGGGCCATAAAACTGCCTCATTTTCTCTTTTACACATCTGGATTCCTCCAATTACATAGTGATTTTGTGAAACAAATTGAGTCTTTTTGTGCTGTTTATTTTCATCAGAGTCCATCATAAAACCACAGAGTCCACCTAGGGCAAGGAAAAGCTGTACTAGCAACTGAATCTGTGCAATGGGGCACTCCTCACACAGGGTAACAGAAGTCTGATCTGGTCATTTGGAGATGAGGGTCTGCAGGGAGTCTCCCAGCCTGGAGTGTTGTGAAAGGATCTACAGAGCAGGATTCTGCTCTGGCTTTAAAGACTGATGGGCTCCAGAAGTTCTAACTCTCTAACTATACTGAATGCTGATGATAACTTCTAAAAAGTTCTAAAAACTTTCTGGCTCATTCTGAGGGTTAAAAGCCTCTGGCTTAGGTAATTAACAGGTGTAGCCTAGCAGCAGGGGATTAAGTAATGTAGCTTTTGTTCTATCTCCACAGAAATTGGATGGCTCTAACTTTCAATCTGTTAGTTGAAGTAGCAGGGGAAAAAAAGGACACTTTGACAGTGATTATGGCATTTATTACTAAGTGGCAAAAAGGTTCCTATGAAAGCTCTCTAAGAAAAAGAGGAAAAGCACAATGATCTTGAGAGGAACAAAGAAAATTTGCACTCCTCACTTTGTTCTTAGCATTTAAACATCTTTCAGAATACATAATCACATGGTAAAAAGTTCATCACAAGTTTAAACAAAAATTCAAATCATAAATCGAATAAGAAGTTTACAACATGAATGTTTAAGTGCACATCCATTAGAAGTAATTATCTGGCTAAACATTCATCGCCTGAGATAGCTCCAAGGTTCTTGGAGGGTTAAAAAAACATAACCAAGTTAATAGTCAAATTTTATATAGATCATCCCAGGCAATATTATATCTTCTGTCCTAGCACCTGTAATAAATCTTTACTTCCCTTCTTATAACCTTGGGTTAATGGTTTTACAACTTTTGGAAGGTGCTTTGAGTAGTAGAATATCTGGAGCAATTAACTGGTAACACAAAGACATGCTGAGATCTCATTGCAGTTTTAACTATCAGAAAAGACTTAATAGTGTTATTAAAAGAGATTAATAAATTACCTTAAATTTAGGAATTCTTATAGGATCATCATTAAGGATAGATAAATCATCTACTTGTCTACATAGCATCAGTACAGGAAAGAACATCTTCATAGCTCTGCATAGATGTTCACAAAATGGTGGACTAATGTGCAGTGATGGTTATATACATAATAATAAGTGGAAAAGCATATTAATAGCAGGAATCATTCCTAATGTGTTTTCTCTCTGTGCCTTGCCTACTGGAACTCCATCATATTTTTTTAAAAATGGAAAGGAAAGTCCTACGTGATTATTTCATTAGATGCCAAAAAAGTGTTGAACCAAAGTAAACAGCCCTTTATGACATGTCTTGGAGAAAGGATACAGTGGGCATATCTAAAAACAATATAGCTGATATACAGTAAGAGAATAGGCAATATCAAATTAAATGGAAAGAAACTTAAAGCATTTCCATGAATGTTGGGGATAGGACATGGCTGTCCACTCTCCTAATATCTCTTCAATGTAGTACTTGAAGTTATAGCTAGAGCAATAAAACAACTAAAGGAGATCAGGGGGATACAATTTAGAAAATAAGAATCAAGCTATGACTATTTTCAGATGATATTACAGTATACACAAGTGAGCCCAAAAATTCTACCAGAAAATTACAGTTGACCAATATTTTAGCAAAGTGCCTGGATACATAATTAACTTGAAGAAATCAGTAGTCCTCCTCAACACAAGCCTTAAACAGGCTGAGAAACAAATTAAGGAACCAGCACCCTTCACAATAGTGACAAACTACATAGAATACTTTTAGGTAACTCTAACCAAGCAAGTGAAAAATCTGTAAACAAGAACTTGAAGTCACTGAAGAAAGAAATTGAGGAAGATACAGAAGGTGGAAAGATCTCCCTTGCTCATGGGTCAGTAAAATTTACATAATGAAAATGGCCTTTGACCAAAAGCTCAATGCAATCACTATCAGAATTGCAAAACAGTTATTCACAGATCTTGAAAGTACAATCATCAACTCATATGGAAAATCAAAAACTCAATGTAGGTAAAAGGATCCAGAACCATAATAGAACATCTGGAGTTATTACTTGTCAGGAGCCGAGGCCTCCACACCATCTTTGGGAATCTGGCCCTAATTACCTTCCAAGAACTAGTTATGTTTCTACAAGATAAGCTGTCCTTCACATCTCCGGGAAATAGACCTACCATAAAACAGTTTGACGCCAGATGGTCTGGTATAATAAAATAATTAAGCCATGACAGCCGGAGAGGGCCATAAGCTGCCTTTCCCCCTCCCCTCTACATTCGTTTTTTCTTTAAAAGCTACATGTGTGTCTGGAATAAAGTGAGACCTTGACGAAACCTTGCTTGGCCTCCCTCCTCTCTCTCGCCCATTTCCTTTTCAAGCTCAGCCCTCCTCGAACCCTACGAATAACGAGGTCCCACTGGGCGGGGCACATGGCGCCCAACGTGGGATTCGGGGCACGGACTTTTGCCAGACAGACCCCAGCCCAAAAGAGGCATCACACCAGCTCCAGGAAGATTGAGGACCCCTCACACAGCTCATGAAGAGTTTTTGTCCTCGGTAAGTGATTTTCGTCCATCTCATAAAAATGGGCCAAAAGTTGACTAAAGAAGCAGTCTTCATTAAAGACTTAAAGGGATCACTCAGAGAGAGAGGAGTTAAAGTTAAAAAGAAAGATTTAATTAAGTTTTTCATTTTTATAGATAAAGCCTGTCCCTGGTTCATAGTAAATGGGCCAGAAATTCACCGGGGAAAATGGCAAAAGGTGGGACGAGATCTTAATGAAAAATTAAGTCGCGAGGGGCCTGATGCTGTCCCCAACACAGTCTTTACACATTGGGGCTTAATCAGAGGGGCCTGATGCTGTCCCCAACACAGTCTTTACACATTGGGGCTTAATCAGAGATATAGTCGAGGCTGCCTCTTCCGATCCAGACAAACAACAATTACTATCAGTTGTGGAGTATTGCCTCCGCCCTCTTTCCCATACCAGATCTTTAGCTTCTCTCCCAGACAAACAATCTGACACCCTGGTCCCCGCCAACTCTCCCTCTGTAATTATAGATATGTCCAGGTCCTCAGATTCAGACATCCCTACCTCGGAGTCCAAGCCTTTGGGGGCAAAGGCACCCCCTCCAAGACCACTTTATCCACCCCTCCCAAGAAACAACTTCCCTCTGTTCAGCGGACCTTCCCCAGGACTTCCCGATCTAAAAACAGTTCCTCCCTCCCAAAACCAACTAAGAAATAAAATAAACCACCCCCTTTCCCAGGATCAGTCCCCTCTTTCCTCCCCCTGAGCTGCCTTCACATTCCCGATTGTAGCCCAGGAACTAAACGATGATCCCTTGGATCCTGCTGGGGCCGCGACTTTAGAAGATGAGGCTGCGAAATATCGTAACCCTGACAGGCCTTTGACTCCTCCCCGAAGATCTCCTCCCTATGCTTCCCAGCAATTCTGTACTTCTGCGTTGTCTGTTCCTAGTTCATCTCTCCTTGAGTCCAAAAAACAACTCTCGGCACAGATAGGCAAACTTAAAGAAGTACTAAAGCTCCAAAAGCAGTACACTCAACTTTCCGCCGAACTTGCTTCTTTACAGTCTACTCTTCATGAGACCGTTCTCGCCCCGATTTCTGGATCAGCAAATAAGCCCTTCCCCAGTTCCAAAACCCCTAAAAAAACTCAAGGGTCCCATAGCGTTTCTTTGGCTTTCCCTGTGATAACCTGTTCTTCTGGGGTGCCTGAACACCCTTCTCCCACTTCTAACCCCTCTGAGGATGCACTGAGCGACCCTGACGGTGAGGGGGAGGGAGCCGGAGAAAGCGAAAGTGAAAACGAACCACCTGCATCGTCCGGTGGACACGGTGAGTTCCACGAACAGCCAGCGCCATCTAGTGGACGTGGCGAGTTCCATAAGCTACATTTTAAAAATTTAAAGGAATTAAATGCTGCCATCAGGACCTACGGACCTAACACCCCCTTTACCCTTTCAGTCCTGGACTCCCTGTCTCAGGGCAGCTATTTGCTCCCAGGAGAGTGGATTCATGTAGTTTGGGGGTTCTCACCTGAGGCCAATTTCTAACTTGGAAGGCCGACTTTATTGATCACTGCCAAGCGGCTGCCACCACAAACTTACAGTCTCCACAATCGCCTTCTGTGACATGGACCCTAGACAAGCTCAGCGGCCAAGGAAAATATTCAATGGAGGCCCAACAACAGTGCCTTCCATTCGGTATCTTGGCCCAGACAGCTAACGCAGCCCTCGGTGCCTGGTGGGCCCTTCCGGCCTCGGGCTCAACACTCACTCCTCTAATTAAAATTACTCAGGAGACCCAAGAGGATTACAGTGAATTTGTGAGCCGCCTCCTAGAGGCTGCAGAGAGAACCTTGGGCCACAAGGCTTCCAATGATAAGATTATCAGACAGCTGGCTTATGAAAATGCAAACTCAGCCTGCAGGGTCTGCTTACTTGGAAAAACCAGAGATAAGGCGCTAGATGAGATGACCACCTGTGTCTCGATGTAGATTCCTTCTCTTCCAAAATGTCTCAGGCCATCCACCTTGCAGTGGGCGCCGTGCTTCAGGCTCATAATAATCAAAAGGGTTGCTTTAGGTACAGCCAGACGGGCCACTTTGCCCTCCAGTGCCCCAGCCCCCCAGAGTCAGTCGAGCTCTCCCAGGTGTCCTTGGGCCTTAAGGGCAGGTCCTCACAGCCTTCCACCCTCTGCCCACGCTGCCGGCAGGGCAAACACTGGGCCAATACCTGTAGCTCCACTACTGATATCTTTGGGCGCCCACTGCTTTCCCTTCAAAAAAACGGGCAGAGGGGCCAGCCCCGGGCCCCCAGAACAATCCCATTTCTTCCTGCCTCGGGGAACAGCCGGCCAGTAACCCCTCTCTCGCCCTCTACCAAACTACCCCAAGAAGGGCAGGAGTGGACCTGTGGGCCTCCTCCCATACAATACTAAAACTGGAGGACAGAGTACAGATTCTCCCTACGGGGATTTTTGGGCCGCCTCCTAAAAATACTTATTTTCTGATCTTGGGCAGCGCCTCATCTACTTTGAGCGGCCTCAGCATCCACCCCTCATTGGTAGACAATGATTATACTGGGGAAATTAATGTCCTGGCCAGTGCCCCTTGGGGTCCAATATCTATCTCCCAGGGCCAACGTTTGGCTCAGGCACTACCTTTACCCTTAGACACCTCCCACCCCGCCATGGGCCCACAGCGTGGCCCGTCCTGACCAGGCTCCTCGGACCTCTATTGAGTTCAGGCTATCACTAGGGAGCACCCTACATTAAGCCTTAAAATCCAGGGAAAGACTTTTAAAGGAATCCTAGATTCAGGAGCTGATTCCACTGTACTGTCACAGGATTCCTGGCCCCACCATTGGCCCTTACAAGCCTCCATGACCCATCTACAAGGAATTGGACAGTCCAAAAATACCTTACAGAGTTCCCAACTTTTAACTTGGGAAGACAACGAGGGAAATAAGGGCACTGTCCGGCTGTTTGTTGTTCCTGGCCTTCCTGTCAATCTCTGGGGCAGAGATATCCTCTCCCAGATGAAAATCCTTATGTGCAGTCCCAATGAGGTGATTGCCCAACAGATGCTTGCACAGGGTTACCTCCCTGGACAGGGGCTTGGCAAACAAAACCAGGGAAGCCCTACACCCCTAACCACCCCTCACAAAAGAGATCACATTAAGGCCATTCTTAATGAGGCAGGAGACATAGCTAATTCAACCTCTTGGCTCTCTGCCAATATCCCTTGGGACCCCTTACAGGTTGATCTATGTGTGTTGGTCCTTGGGGCTCATGACTATTGGGACTATCAAGATTTCTTTATGCCACAGCAAAAGCCCCCCAATCCTGTCTCCCGGCCGGTCTGGCACCCGGGATGTGGATCCCAAATGAAAAGGTCCATCTTACAAACAGCCCCCCTATATATATGCCCCGGGGGACATCGAGACCGCACTCTTAACACAAAGTGCAGTTTCTCTCCTGATTTTTATTGCGCCTCCTGGGGCTGTTAGACCTCTGGAGACACTAGTTGGAAGCCCTCCTCCACCTGGGATTATATTACCCTAAGGAGAAAAGACCCTTCCAAATACACCTTTGGTTCTGGGGCCCTCCCCCTCAAAGGGGAATGTAAAGATCAGTGGTGCAACCCCCTTTCCATCACCTTCACTGACACTGGGAGAAAGGCCTCCTGGGACAATTCCAGAGGCTATGGATGGGGATTGAGACTCTATATACCAGGACGTGACATAGGCCTCACATTTAAAATCAAACTTATTAAGACACTTCCACAGGGCCCTACAATAGCTATTGGACCTAATGCAGCCTTACATCTTAGACAGACGAGCCCAAAAATCATAACAGGGGCTCCCTCAATTACGAGAAAACCAGTCTTAAGCCCCCCCCCCACCCCGCTAGCACCCTTTTTCAACCGACCATCCCAGTGGGACCCCCTTCGTCATCCAACATTATTCTTAACCTAGTTAATGTTTCCGTTAAGACCTTGAGACACAACAATCAGACAGACTATTTGGAGTGCTGGGTCTGCTGCTCTCCTCGGCCTCCCTTCTATGAGGGAGTGGCTATTATTGATAAACTTCTCTTTACTAATGATTCCAATCAGTTAAGGTGGGGCATTACCGAGAGCCATGGGTTGACCCTTTCCCAGGTCTCCGGATTGGGCCTCTGTTTATTAGCCCCTAATATGCTCCCCCCTCATCAGTTAAGCAAAATTTGTAATCAAACAATTACTGTCAACTCCACCTTTCCATACATTCAGGCACCCAATGGCTCTTACTTCATCTGCTCCACCGGGCTCGCTCCTTATGTAGTTTCAGCTTCTTTATTGACACACAGAGATTACTGTGTCTTGGTCATTCTCATTCCAAAAATTACCTTCCACCATGCAGAAGACCTACTTACGTTTTGGGAGCGGGGTACAACCGGTACCGAAAGAGAACCCATTACGGCCATCACACTAGCCATCCTTTTGAGCCTAACTGCCACAGGAGCCGGAACAGATATAGCCTCCTTGATTTCTTCTACTCAACAGTATAATCAACTTTCCATAGCTATTGATAATGATATCCGTGAATTACAACAAGGCTTAAAATATCTTAAAGAATCTGTAGCATCCCTATCAGAGGTAGTATTACAAAACAAAAGAGGGCTAGACCTCGTCTTTCTACATGAGGGCGGTCTATGTGCTGCCCTTAAAGAAGAATGTTGCTTTTATGCAGACAAGACGGGGTTAGTTGATGATAGCATAGAAAAAATAAAAAAGAGCTTAGAAGATAGAAAGAGAAAGAGAGAACAAGACAAAGCTTGGTATCAAAACTGGTTCTCCACCTCTCCTTGGCTTTCTACATTACTCCCTAGCCTCCTGGGACCCCTTGTGGGCCTCCTACTACTTTTGACATTTGGCCCTTGGGATTTTAATAAACTAACAAACTTTGTTAAGTCACAGATTGTTTCTGCCCTCCAGAAGCCGGTTACTGTTCATTACCATCGACTTAGTGCCCAAGAATCCACTGAGGACCTCCCCCCTATGCTTCGTCTAGCAGCCTACAGTTTTCAGCCCTAGCTGCAGAGACAGAAACTCCTTGGTATCACAGGTTGTGGAGGCTCTCCTAAACAGCCTTCTGGCTCCTGACAATCCTTAGCCAACAGAAGTAGTTTTGGGGCCATAAGCTGTGGAAGAGCCCATGACGGGAATATTGTAGTGCCATGACTCTCACGCATGCCCTTAAAGGCTGCAGGGTAACCCCATGACGGGATTATTGTGGATCTATTATCCAGGCGCACATTGAGACCATAAAAGAACGATGCCGGGGATGGGGCCCATCCACATAGCCTAAGACAGGGTCCCTGCCCTAATAAGGCTAATATAAAAATCGGGCATGAGTCATGGGTGCCCACTACATAGCCTAAGACAGGCCTTCCACCGACCCTTCTTAGCCGCTCCTCAATTACTGTAAAAGAAAGGGGGAGATATGGGGAGCCAGGGCCTCCACACCATTCCTGGGAACCTGACCATAGTGACATTCCGAGAACCAGTCGTGTTTGTACAAGATTAGCTGTCCTTCCCACCTCCGGGAAACAGACCGACCACAAACAGTTTGGCGCCAGATGGTCTGGCTTGATAAAATAGTTGAACCATGACAGCCGGGAGGCCACAAGCTTCCTTTCCCCCTCCCTTCTGCATTCGTTTTTTCTTTAAAAAGTGACATGTGTCTGAAATAAAGTTGAGGCCTTGACAAAACCTTGCTTGGTCTCGCTCCTCTCTCTCGCCAATTTTCCTTTCAGGCTTGGTCCCCCTCGACCCCACAAATAACGAGGTCTCGCTGGGCGGGGCACAAATGCATTTAACTAAGTGTAAGTCTAGTGTTGAATTCTCTACTTCATGTTCCTTGTGCCTTCCATCTTCTGTGTGTCTATTGACTGAATTTAAATCTGTGACTTCCTGAAGACTGCCTTGTGCATCTCTCCCTGTGTGTCTGCCTTCTGTCTCCACATTTGTGTCTATCTGTGTACTATGTATATCTGTTTGTTGTCTATTTGTATCTTCCTGGCAGGCCTTAAGAAAGACCTTTGCAGTGTTTATGGAACATTAAGGAAACCATCACATGGGGAAGGAATGTGATAGCGTACAGAAATCTTTAACACAGTTTTTCAAAGGATTAGATAACTGGCTCCAAATGATCAAGACTACAGACATATTGTTTATGAATCAATACCCATAATGGTATATTCATTTTGAAAAGTTGCTTTAAGCCTCATTTTATGCTTTCAGCAAATGACACTCATGTAGTTTCTGGGCGGGACGTGAAAAAGTACATAAATTACCATTGTAGCTATGTATCAGGTTAGGTTTTAAAAGTTGATAACAAGAGAAATACCAGGAAAATAATGTTTGTTTTTATACTGTTCTTTGAAAACTATGCTAAAACATCAAGTTGAGCACACAGGAGGATCTCAGTTTCAAGTCTTAAATTTCTTTAAGTTGCATTAACTCTGGTTGTGAGGTCCAGGAAATTTTTCCATCTATTAGAAGGTAAGATCTTTTATATACTACATTGCCACATTCATGGTTCTGCCAATGCATAGGAAAGCACCACAGTATGAGACTCCATGGAGTTCTGATGCCTGTAAGATGAGGTTTGTAAAAAAAAAAAAAAAAGTAAATAAATAAAAATAATAATTGAAAAGTACCACCTTATAAGTGTATGAAGGTGATCTTAATGCAGTCTCTGAACACTGAAAGAGATGGAGTTCCAGTTGATCTTGTCTTGTCCACTGGGTTACATCAACTGAGTTGTTAGCCAAAGTGGTTTCATAAAATTATCCAAGCAATGCAGGCTGTTGACAACAAAAGAGGTTGCTTTTCACAAACTGACAGCAAGTCCCCATTGCTAAAGGCAAGACTGGTATGACTCATTATATATGAAGAGGTCAAGCTGCTGCCTGCCTGCAAGAATATTGAGTCTTATTTTCCAGGGTCCTTGTTTTGGTAGGTTGCTTTGCAAGGTACACTGGAACGAAATATACACCGGAAACCAACCACAAAGCCTTTGATTTATAATCTGTCCTTCCTTCAAAGTATGCTAGGTCAATGATGTCATGAATTTATTGGGAATAACCAATTAATATCTGATTTGGCTTAAATAAGAAAAGCACCCTTGTTAAATGTTATATATCTGGGTGAACTTGTGTGATGGACATGAGTCTAGTGGGATTTTTTTGTGTACACACAAGTGATATAAATAATGAGAATGAGGTTTCCATATAGTTTAAAGCATAAACCTTTCATTGGAGCAGTCTCCCAGCTATCAGTTAAATTTAAGACTATTTAAGCTTATAGCCTGCCATGGGGCTAGCTCTTTACTTCTCTGCCCCTGTTCCCATGTATCTGCTCTCTTCTCTGACTCCCACTAAGTCTCCTCCATCTGCTTTCTCCTCCCTGCATCACTTTTTCTACACCAAAATTCCGCTTTCCAATTCTTATCCAAAGAATTGGATTTCAGGTTTTTTTCTTACAAGCAATAAGATGTGAGACACCATCAGAATATCAGTAAATTGTCTCTAAGCATAGATGGCTTCCTGCACTTCAAGTATCTCAGCAGGTATGGAAGGACAAGAATTTACAAATGTAAGGCCGGTGATGGGCCATAGAAATGACAATATTAAGATCCTGCTAGCATTTGGTTCTGAGCCAATGTAGCAATCAAATTTGAAAATACAGAGACACACCTGCATATTTGATTAGGAAATTCACCTCAACCCATGTACAGAGTCCATGGAGGTCAGAAGAGGAAATTGGGGCCCACAGGTTGGAATGTCACTGTGGTGTAGACTAGTCTGGCCGCAATGAAGAGGAGTTCACCTGACCCAGGGTTCTGAATGCTGACATTATGTCAGCAGCACATGCATACTTTATTTCTATAGAGTAAGCAATGTAATCACACTTTGTATATCTGAACAACATAATTTATATTCTAGAAAACATTGCTTCACTGTCTATTTACATTAACACAACACTAACATACAAAGAACTACAAACTTCCATAAAATATATTTTAATCTATGGATGGCAAAAGGAATGTATGGTCAAAGATAAGCTCTAAGGTAACCAGGAATGTAAAACTGTAAGACTCTAGGGAGTCTTAACTTACCAAAGACCCTCGAATGGACACACAGAGTCTGGGATTGATGCAAAATGCAAGAGAAATGTATTGACTCATCAGCATGCTGAGGTCACTCTGCATACCAACATGGGAGGGTGACTGCATGGAGCCCACTCACACACCTTATATAGGATTTTAGAGCAGCTGCCATTAGGTACAATGTGATTGGCAGAACAGTGTGACTTTTAGACTGATTGGTCTTTAGGGAATGAGGTAGCAGGGGCTTAATCAGCCCCTCCCTTCCAGCTTATGTGCTTTCTAACCTGTTTCTTCTTCATGTGCTCGGAGAGGGGAGGGGACCCTGGTGGAATATCTCAAAGTTCTCTTCAGCTGACCTTTCAAAACCATATGGTTTTCGCTTCAGTGGAAGAGAAGTGTACTCTTTTTTGACCAGAAGTAAGGGACTGGATGTAGTGAGTAGTTTGGTGTCCTGTGGTAGGTGTAGTACCAGGCCACACTCAAAGTCCCTGACTGTTAAATTTATCCCAGACTCTTCATCTCTAGGTCATGGTTTCTCAATCAATACAAACCAGACTTGAGGGAGATGTGACTTGTGCCTTATAGCTTGGTGTACACTACACAGTATGTTGGATCCTCTTCTAGGCCCTTTAGTTTAGAATCCAACTTTATGAAAGACTCACATGTACTTTGCAAAAGACTTTTGAGGTAGTCACATTTTAATCATTATTGTGCTCAGAAGATTGAGACAATTCTTACCAAGAAATTTCTTTCCAAAATTATACTGTGTTTAATTATTCCTACAGTAACCCACCCTGAGGTGGGAATCTAGACGTTTCACTCAATGCTGGCTACTGAGTCTACAGGGAAAATTTATAGTTTACTTCTCAATTTTAGTAACTCAGAAATCCCTCAGTTTACTCAAGCTTAGAACATAAAATCCCAGCAATCTCCAACTGAAGATATTTCCAATCCTGAAAATCCTACCCCCACAACAAAACCCTATACAAAGCCTGCCTCCCTCTCTGAGTTCTTATGCTTCTCAAATGAGCAGAGACAGCCCCCCTCCAGTGCTTTTCCCAGTAAATCTCTTACCTGTGGTTATTTGTTCCATGGGGCTTTGTGGGATACCTTGACTTCCGACTGCCAGGAGACATTTTACTTCAGAGCTGTAACACTTGCACTGGGAAAGCTTTTCCCTGAGTGCTGCAAGAATTTCATTGGCAATAACCCACAGTGCACTGACCACTAGTGCTGAAATACTTACAGAGTGGTATTGAACTAGATTTCTTTTTTGTCTCATAGATTGTTACTCTATCAAACCTAGTGTTTGCAGAGACTCTCACACTTATATCACCTAACCAGTAAACATCAAGCATAGTCTTTTATTCTGACTAATAAACTCAGAAGTTAAACACAATCTTTCTTCTCCTTTGAAATTGTAACTATTTGATGTCTTTATGCATCAATTTCAGTAAAATAAGACTCTGAAATCCAGAACCATGGTCAATTTGGCCAAAAATATAGGAAAAAAATTCCAGTCTATGTAACTACGAATATGGTTTGCTTCACTATAAAAGTGACTGGGTTTGAATGGCCTGTGAATATCAAGGAGCCAAGGAAACAGAACATTGAGGGAAATGAGCAGAATGTAGGTGAGAGTGTGGTTATTGGCTTTCTAAATGGGAAGTGCTTGGTGATTCTCAAAAACTCCAAGAATCAGACCTCTGAAGGCACTGAAACATAGAGGGAAACAGTCAAGAGCCATTCTTAATGGGTCTCCATAGGCCAGAGATGTCACTGGTTTATGGACACAGGAGCATTTTATGCTCTCTGATGGTGTACTATTCCTCTGGACACTTCACACACTAATACACATGTGTTGGAAAAATGAAAGTACCATCATTACAGCTTCCACATCAACAGTACACTTTCAGACATAGGTGGGAGAAGCTAAGCCACATCCACATCCTTTGCAGCTGAGGATGTAACTGAAGACATTGTGGCACAGCAACAACTCTAATGCAATATGCCCATCATCGTCATAATATATATATATATATATATATATATATATATATATATTCTACTTACCCATGTGTGGATGTTATTATGTTATTTATGTTGCTAGAAAGACACATTTTTTTTTTACATTCTGGATAATTGAAAAGGGTAAGCTTCCCCGTCAACTGCAAAGCTATGCCTCATAAGACCAGTAGCTCACTGCTCTCACTGTGCAACAGCTGAAGTGAGATGACCTGTTTGAAAGGTTTTGCCAAAACTGCCTGGCGAACATACCAAGCCAGCTCTCCAGAAGCTGGGGCAGAAAGTGGATAATTTTGTGTCAAGACATATGGACCAAAAAAAATGTCATCTTGCCATGAACCAGAACTAGTTGTGAAATGGGGTGAGGCAGAGCATGATTCAAACAGACAAGTTGGAAGCAGAAGTGGACATAAACAGTTCTCAGGTGGTGGACCACAAAATAAACCACATCTTCAGGCCACACATAGAAGCAATCCATAAGATCCAAGCAGCCCAGGTATGTCAGCTTCCTCTGCAGAACATAAAAGCCAGGATCCTCCAGCACCATCACAAGACAGTTCCTAAGAAGGTGCACGATTTTTTTTAGAAAGCTCAATTTAAGGAGGAAATGGATTCCTGTTTCATATGCATATAATTTTAGACAAAGACAGGCTATATGCTAGCCAGTCAGGACAGCAAGGGTCAATGGGAAAAGGTGTTTGAGAATTGGTTTTGACACTGTTGCTGGTACTAGAGGCTGTGATATATAGCAGTTAACATCAGTAGTGTTAAGGTTGTTGTGCCCTTCCTGTGGTTAGGGAGTTTAGCAAATTCCTTTTCCTCTTTCATAGGCAACATTGGAGACCTGAAGAGAGTGAAGAATCTGAGACAAAAGAAAACCCCTGCAGCCTTTGTCCTAGCATTCCCATAGCAAGGGAGGCAATGTATTCTGGATGTGGAGATCAGTTCCAATTTTTGTGTTTTTACAAAAACAGATGCTTATAAATAGCAGCTGTTTATTATTATTTTGATGAAAAGTAGATAGATTAGATAGATAGATAGATAGATAGATAGATAGATAGATAGACAGATATTCACATCAAAATTTTTCAGGCAAATAGATGTAGCTAGAAAAATAATTATCCACTGAGGTAACCCAGACACAGATGGATAAATATGGAAAATATTCACTTATGCATGGATATTAGCCAATACTAAAATAATCAACTGGCAATAAATAGACCCATTGTATCCAGAGATACTAAGTACAGAAGAGTTGACTGTGGTGGGCCTGGTAGCACATAGATACACTGATAGAAGAAAATAAAATATGGTCTGGTGGCATTTATGGTCTGGTGGCAGATGGGGATGTGAATGGGAGAATGAGGTAGACAGTAGGGTGGAGTTAAGGTTGAGGGAAAAAATGCCAAGAGACCATTGGAATAAAGAGGGGCATTGAGGGATGATATGGAAAGCTGCTGTGGTGTATACTCACTAAACAATATAAAGGCAATCGAAATTCAGTATACTACTAATGTGGGTGAAGAAGTCCCAACTGACCTGGTATTTGCTACAAATGAGCTTCCTAATACCCTAACTGAATTTTATTCAATTGAGTTTTGGCTAAGTGCATCCCATGGGTCCCTAAGCAACCTAGACAGTTGCTAAGATAATTCGTTCTTCTGTTAAAATTGAAAGCAGTTCTCCATACCAAACATATCATCCAGAGAACTCATTGGACATGGATATGTACAACCTTCCTGCCTATATAATATTGTCTTTGGTATGCGAAGTTACTAAGAAGGCTAACAGAAGAGAAATGTGACAAGCAACCTAGCCTCGAAAGCGTTGGCTAAAATTTTGGCTATCTGCCAGATATGCTAGGGTAATGATGGCACAAACCACATAAGAACAGTTAACCAGTGTCTCCTTTGACTTAAGTCCCACTCTGCAAGCTGAAACTCGTACCCAACTCCGAATGAGTAGCTAAGAACCGGACACTAGGTAAAACAAAGACCCAGGGGAGAACCAAACACTACCACTCTAGAAGATAAAAAAAGTATCAATAACGTGATTCCTGATGATATTCTGCTATGTTCATATACCAGTGTCTTATTCAGTCATCACCAGAGAAGCTTTCTCCTACACCCGGCAGGAAGAGAGGCAAACACCTACTGGCAGATATTGAGGAAAGACAGTCCTTAGAACATAGACTTCTAAATCAAATCTCCCCTAAACACTTCAGGCAATCGCATGGGAGAAAGAGTATAATATCCAGAGGGGATGGAGGAGACAAGGAGACAAGGCTATCTGAATTAACTGAACCAGGTTCATGTGAACTTGTGAGACTAAAGCAGTAAGCACATGGCCTATGTATGTCTGCACCAGGTCCTCTGGTATAGTATAACTTTTACCTTAGGTTTTGGGGGGGAAATTTGTCAATGAGTGGGTCTCTGTTTTGTTTTTTATTTGGCTTGTTTTTTGTTTTGTTTTGTTTTTTCTACTGAGAAACAGAAAGGAATTTGATCGAGAAAGGAGGAAAAGTGGAGAGGAGCTGAGAGGAGTGGAGGGAATGGAAACGTTTCAAGATATATTGGATAAGAAAAGAATCGCCATCATTTTGGATGGATTCTTAGTGAAGTTTTGTGGATTCAGTATTCCAGTACTTTATTGAGTATTGTTGCACCAATGTCCATAAGGGAAATGGTTCTGAAAATGTCCACAATGACATGAGCACCATTATGGCATAGCAGGACTAATGTTGGTTGTGACCATGTATTGCCCCCTTAAGCAGCTCCTTAGAGGTCTGGTCTTTGGTATGGGGATGGCCTAGTGGCTGGATGTAAATCAAGGCTGTCTCATTTGTTATGAGTTGGAGTCAAATTTTGGGACAATTCTGGTAAACAAATGTGTATTTCAGCATTCAATATCTACCAGGCCTGATTAGCATTCTACTTATGGGTGTGGTGTTTCAGAGCAGTCCTCCCTCTGCTACATTCTACTTGGTTTCACTATTATCTAAGCACTTGTAAATCCTTTACATATCAATTGTACTCTTGAACATCACACTTATTATTGAGTGTGATGCCAACATGAGTGCTACCCAACATGAGATACCAATGCCAAATTAACTACAAAAGGTTCTTACTCCTAAGTGTAAATGCTAAGGGCAGAACTTGTAGAAGACAGTAAGAGAAACTAGGGCTCTCTAAATTTTGCATCCTGCCAAGGATGTCTCCACACGAGCACTCGCTCCAAATGCTCTGTGCAGATGCAGCCCTGCATAATCCACTGTTGATTGAAGGGAATGAACAGATCTTAAAAAATAACCTCACAGGTGACCACATCTGGCTTCTACTTTCTACCTAGACCCACAGAGGACCCAACACTCCAGGTCCAGGTCTTGAGCTGCCTGGTCCTCCATTGTGGTCAGTGACCCTGGGCTCAACATATTGCTTGCTACTTCTTCTGAGCTTGCCTGAGCTCCTCTCACTGCACTCAGTAGGCACTTCTCCTTCCTCCTGAAATCAAGGTGGAGATATTGTATACGTAATTCCCAAAATCAAACTTGTATGGCTCACATTCCCAGGAACCAGGTAACTTCCTGGAATGTTGGGATTTGTAGTTTTGTTGAAATAAGAAAGCCAAATGGGAAAATATGGTGACCTAATTCATTTTTTATATAAGCCGCTGGAATATGTGACTGGCCCCTTCCAACTGGGGGGAATTTTCCTGACGAAGGTCCATCCCTTGATCTGTATTTAATATATAATAAATGATTAATTTCTGAATGAGCTTGCTGCAGTGGCCATTGAGTGTGTAATAGAGTGTACACAAAAAGTAACCTGTGCTTTGGAAGAGGAACAAGAAGTGATCCAGGAAACTAGAAAATTCTCCTACAGTACACATTTGCAAGACTAGGGCTCTTTCTGCCCATAGGGTGGCAATGCAGATCTGGAAATGCCCAGGGCTGTCTTTGAGTCGTTTAATCTGATTCCCCTAGAGGAGCTGCTGCTGTCCTGTGGCCCTGCCCGGAGCCTCTGGGACAGAAGAAGGTAGTGGTGGAATGCACAGAGTAGGACTCTGCTGATGGCTTTAAAGTCTGAGGGTCTCAGGACTTTCTAGCTCTCTAACTGTACTGAAATGTTAATGATAACTTGTAAAAAATCCTAAAAACTTTCTTGCTCTTTCTAAGGGTAAAAGGCTGCTGGTTTAGGAGATTGACACCTGTAGCCTAAACAGCAGGGGATTAAGTACTGTGGCCTTTGTTCTATCTCAGCAGGAATTGCTGGGCTCTAACTTTCAGCCTGCTAGTCCAAAGTTGCAAAAGGAACACTTAGAAAATGATTATAGCATTCATTACTAAGTTGTAAAATGTTTCCTATGAATGCTATCTACAGGGAAAAGTGGAAAGATCCTAAGTGGGGAAAGGGAAAACTTCTAAGTGGGGAGAGGAGATCACTCTAAGGGGAAAAAGAGAGGATTCTACTCTAAGGGGAAAAAAGAAAAGTTTTGTCCTGCCCCCCCCCAATCCTCTTTGTCTTCAGTACTTATACATCTTTCAGATCACATGATCACATGTTACAAGTTCATCACAAGTTCACACAAAAAATCAAATCATAAACTGAAATAGAAGTTTGCAACACAGAATATTTATATGCATATCCAACAGGAGTAATTTTCTGGCTAAACATCCATCACCTGTCTCAGCTCCACAGGTTCACTGAAGGTTTAAAACCATAACTAAGATATTAGTGAAGTTTTGTATAGATAAACCCAGTCAATATTTTATCTCCTGTCCTAGCACCTATAGTAAATCTTTAGTTCCCTTTTTATGACCTTTGGTTAATTGATTTACAACCTTTTGGAATGTGCTCTGAATAGGAGAATGTCTGGTTACAATCTAAGAGCAATTAAATGGTGACACTTGGGAGACTGGCAGAGTTCTCATTGCAGTTTTGACTATCAGAAAAGGACCTAATAGCAGTCCCACTATAAAAGAGTTTAATAATCACTGATATAATTTTAGAAATTCTTATGGGATCATTATAAAGACTTAAGTAATCTATTTGCCTATATAGCATCACTACAAGACAGTACATCTTTATGGATCTGCAGAGATCTGCTCCAAAAGGGTGTGCTACTACTTAGTGATTGTTTAATAATAATGTTTAATAATAACATTAAAAGCATATTAATAGCAGGAATCTTTCCTAAAATGAATCTTTTACAGCCTTGCTTAATAATGGCTCACCTGTAGCAGATTATATGATAATCTGAAGCAGGCCATTTCAGGATGATCACCTGCTAGTTATTAGCTTGTCCCATTATGGCTCCTGACATGGCCCAGCTTCATGAAGTTAATGAGGAATGCCGGGAATGCTAATATCGGTTTCTGGGGGAGACTATACCCGTGGCTCATTAGGTGAAGGCTGGTTCCATTGTTTCCCACAGCAGACGAAGATGAGTAGAGACAGTCCATAGTTCTAAGGCATTTATTGTCATTGTGGAGAGTGGCATGGGTGAGACCGTACCCCTCAGGGAGGGGTGAGGTTGAAATAGTAACTGGGAAGGGGAATGGCTAAGCTTCTAGGTGTCTCATTAACATGGGGACATTGAGGCTACAAGGCCACAACTCTACTTGTGGAGGGGCTTGAGGGGCAAGACCTTTATTTATGTGACCAAATGTCATAGACCTATGGAAAGATATAGGCACATGTTAGGAGCTGTTCTCTTGGGGCCCAGAAAACAACTGCTTTCCCTTATAGTCTGTCCTCTGCTTGGGACAGCCTTTTGGGCCTGCGGGGTTCAAACCTTAGCTCTACCAGAAATCAGACTGCCTATAATGGTCCTGCAGAATACCAGTGTGAGGTTGATTCAATGTTCTTTCTAGGAGAACTCAGATGCAGATGTAGGAAACTCTGAGGAAGTCTTCAAGCCATGCCATGATGAGTTTGGGAACCAATGTCCACAGGCAAGAAGGAGTAAGCCTGCTGACCTATGAGAGTCTAATCTGCTGGGACTGAGACCAATCATAAATAGATTATGAACCTGTTGGTCCATGTGTGAAAGGACTGAGGTAGAAGACAAACTCTTGTTTTTTAGACTCAATTTCAGACTTTTTAGGCTTTTGTCCTCAGAGTGACTCCCCCCCCCCTCTTGAATTTTGGAAAAAAAAAAAAAACCATGAGATATTCCTGGCAGTTGGAAAATAGACATAACAGCTGGGGCCAACCAAAAATCATGGGATAGGCTCAGGAAACATGAGCCCTTCCCAGGTCATGATGCTCCTTTTGGATGTGTTGTCCCTCCTTGTGGTTACACCAGGTGGTATAAACCAATCAGCTTAAAGGACAACATTCCTTTATCCTCTTACACAATCATGTAATGTCAAGGCTTGGAAATCCCCTCTTGCTTCCCCCCTCCCTTTATAAACCCCATTATCCTAGACCTCAGTGCCTTTCTCCTATCCTGTTGCATCAGGAATGTTTGTGGCCCGAGCTCAAGCTTGAATAAAGACTCTCCTGAGCTTGCATCAGAGTTGTCCCTGTTGGTCGCTTTGGGGGTCTCGTGATCTGGACACAGGTGCATCTTTAGCCTTTTACAAAAATGTTTCTGAAACAAATGTGGCTCAGGTCACCTTGATGCCAGTCTGTTGTTCCTCAAGAAAATTACTTTGATTTTTCTCCAGATTAAACTTAAGCTTCCCAAATTCATTAGTTAAAAGACTATGCCACAACAGAATTTTAAATCTGAACATTTAAGTTATGTAATTGTTGCTTGCCACCCCAACCAAGAACCTTGGGGGAGGGGAGTAAGAAGGCAAAGTATCAAAGACACAGATTCTGGGAGTCGGGCAGGTAGCAAAGGCAGATTCCTTTATTGCAGGAACTGGGCAAACCTTTTATCCAAGCATCTCATTGGCTCACAGGTAGCTGGGAATGGGGCTGTCTCTTTTTCATTGACTTGCTCCATTGCCTGATCCAGCATCAGGAGTCTCTATCCATGCTGGCAGACGCTCGGTTGGCTAGGGGAGAAAGGTTGAGGCAGGGTCTGCTCAGCTAAGACCCATTCTTTCCATTCTTTTGTTTTAATTTTTGATTTCAGAATTCTTTGCTCTGACCCCACCTCAGGTGGCCTCCAGTATAGTGACCATTCCTGTCTTAGGTTGCCCTGACAAGCAGGTTCTTACCCTTCATTGACTACCAGCCCTGAAAGGACAGCTATCCCAGAGGGCATATGAGGGTGTAAAGAGAGAACCTAAATAGAACCCTGGAGAATTTCTATTGCCACGCTCTAGTCACCTCTCTGGGCAGGCCTCAATCTAGATACTCAAGAGCCATCAGTAGTTTACGTATACATTTGTTCATAGAACATTGCCAAGAGATGTGCTGTATAAGACATTTACACAATACAGTAATAATAATAATAATAATAATAATAATAATAATAATAATAATAAGTAGTAGTAGTAGTAGTAGTAGTAGTAGTAGTAGTGGCGGTTGTAGTAATAGTGTGCCTCCCATTATAGCATAAGATACTATCCAGGAGGAGTCAAAAAACCTTTTTACATTGTTCCAAACTTTTCCATGAACCCTTTATCAAAAGCAAGAATAGGTACCCTGGATTCATTGATCTTGGATATACTTTCTCTGAGTAGGACTGAATAGTTTAAAAATCTGTTGGATCAGGTTCTCTCAGTATAACAGGCCAGTCTGGGAAATATTTTGTACTTGGTAGGGTGTAAGGCAAATGGCATGAATACAGGAATTACAGACAAGTAGAGACTTACCTCTAACAACTGCTGCCTCCTCAGCCAAAAGGTCTGAGAGGGAGGAGGCTTCGCCCCGTTCTTCCTTTTTCCTGGTTGGTTGGATGGCCCATACTGGCATCTATCCTGGTGTTGTGGATTCCTATGGAAAAGCAAGCATATCCTCCCCCCCCCCGTGTCAGCAAGGGGGAAAGTGACTGCCATTATGATGTTAGGGGATCTCTCCACTGTACCAATGGAAATGAGGTATTTCTAGGTAGGAAAGTCCAATGTTTATAGGCAGATCTTAATCCCTGATCAGCAAAGCTGAGGGAGTTTAGGTGAAACAAGGCCTGTAGCAGAGTCAGGTGAGGGTCATATTTGGACTCAGGGGAAGGAAGCCCTGTGTGGGCTGCAATCCTTATAATTGGGGGTGATCCCCCTTTTAAGCCTCAGGTTGGACCCTGTGGGTCTAGGGAGGCAGTGTGAAGCAGAGGATTGTTGGAGCCCAACCGCAGGTGGCTACAAATGTGAGGGAGGCTTGTAGGGGTGGGAGAGGTAGGGTAGTAGCATCCCTGGCACAAAGTTCATGCCATGGGTACTGGGGAGGGGAGGAGGCTTGAGGTTAGCACCAGGCATTCAGACACCTTCAAAAGAATCCTCCTCCTCACCATCTGAGGAGACTGCCAAGGCCAAGAGGGCTGGAGGAGAGGCAGTTATGGACACATTCACACTCTCCTGTTCCTGACAATGTTTATTGTGAGTGGCAATAACTTCCTCTGGGGAAGAAGATTTTAGACGAGTGATAATGTCAATAAGAATCATAACAAGCCAGGCAGTGGTGGGCATGCCTTTAACCCCAGCGCTTGGGAGGCTGAGGCAGGCAGATTTCTGAGTTCAAGGCCAGCCTGGTCTACAGAGTGAGTTCCAGGACAGCCAGGGCTATACAGAGAAACCCTGTCTTGAAAAAAAAAAAATCAGAACAAAAGAGGTGGAGGGAACTATTCCAGAATTCACCACACATTTCTCAGCCTGAAAGAAGACTTTCACCCAGAAATCAGGTTCCCAAATGTTCTCAGAGTGATGCATGGGACTAGAACTGCTGCCTCAGTCCAGAAAGTTTCCAGATCTGAGAACTTGACATCCATGCCCCTGGGGACAAGGAGGAACCTAAGGGATCTTATTTGGAGATCCATGCATTGGCAAGGAAAGCTACCAATGGCCAGATGAGACACTGGGGTAAATTAACAAGAAAATTGAGGAAGGAGGAAAGTGTGTGTTGGACTCAGGTATCTTGTGCTTAGTGGGAGACTTCTGTGGTTGTTAAGACAGGGCTGTATGCCCACACAATATCTCCAGGGAGGAAGGTCATTCTGGGAGTATGGGGGAGAGACAGTGCCCATTGTGGATTGCCCTGGTGCTGTTTGTATTTTAATGCTAACTCTGCTTCCTCAAGAGGGGCTGCCCTGATGAGGAGTCAATCAAGTACCCTGGTGATTTCATATGAACCTTCTGAACCTTCTCCTCATTTTGTTGGTCAAATAAAAGCTAGAGCCTGTGATTGGGCACTAGAAGGGAAAGGGGACTGGAGGTTTTATGGAGAAAGGAGAGGGGAAGGAGGAGAGGCAGACAAGGAGGTGGCAGAGACAGAAGAAGACAGAAGAAAAGGAGGTGGAAGAAAGATGGAGCAGAACCATGTGGCCTGGAGAAACTGCAAAAATCAAGATATCTCATACCTGGGAAATACTGTAGCGTAGTGATAAATCTGCCCAATCAAGGTATGCAGCTTATAAATATTGTAACGGACTTGTGTGTTCTTTGCATGGGCTTTTTAGGGTTGGAGATTTACTGCAACAAATTGGTGCCCAACATATTGTTTAGAATCCATCTAATCTGAGATAAAAGTCCACTGCCCCTCCCCCACCCTCAAATACACAGCTCAGACAGATATCTAAGGGTTCAGCAGCCTGCAGATTAAAATCTGACTGGATCTGAGGGCCTACAGAGGCTCCCTTCCCAAGTCCCAGGCACACAGCTACAACCAAGGGCAGCACCCCAGCCTTGAACTGGACTTGGGCAGCACCATATTGGATTGCCAAGGAGGGACAGAGGCCCTGGACAGCAACTTCATGGGAGGTTGTTTTCTGGCAGACACAGTGAGCTGATGGGGCATCTAAGCCTGGAAGGGCATTTCTATGCTCGCTCCCCCCATATCCCCCGAGTCTCCACAGGACATGGGATAGCCAAACTGGCTCTCCCAAATGCTTGTGCTGCAGGCTGCCTGATATCAGCACACAAGCACACACTGCCAGCTGCAACACAAACAAAAGACAGAGAGCCAGCTCAGAAGCACAGAAGCTGCTAGTCAGCCCCTTCCTGTGAATAAAAGAATCCGAGAGGACTGCAGTGTCCTAAATTGAACAGCAGAGGGAGACAAATGTACAAAGGGCTCCAGATCAGGCAATAAGAATCACACATTGATAATAAAGATTATATATATAGTTTGACCGGGATGGATTTAAAGGAAATACACATCTTATCATTTACTGCTACTGAAATATTTATCATCTTGATATACTATGTCTTCTCAAAAGAGAGGGCTCTAGATAAAAAAAATCACACGCTTTAGAAAAGAGATTAGAGGAAACACTAGAGAAGTTCGTAGATGAGACTGAGCAACAAAGAGATAAGCTTAAGGCTTGGCAACATAGTCTAGAGGAAACACTAAAGCTAAAAGTTCAGGATTTTATAGGTCAAAATAAGCAACAGAAAGGGAAGAATGAAGGTTGGAGACAGGAGCTGGAAGAGATGCTAGAACAAAGGATTCAACAATTCACAGATCAGACTGAACAGCAAGCAGATGGAGATAAAATTTGGAAGCAAACTCTAGAGGATAATTTACTAAAGCTAGTAAATCAAAATAAGGTAGATGCTACAATATCAGAATTACAACAAAAGAGAAGCTAAATCTATGGAAGCAGGGCCTAGAACAGATAATAAGGAATTTATAGAGCAGCATGAACAACATAAAGAGAAATTTAAGACTTGGAAATGTGGCCTAGAGGAAACACTAGAATTGAAGACACAGGAAATTATAGTTCAGTATAAGAGGCAGAAAGACAAAAATGAATGTGGGAGACAGGAGCTAGAAAAGATGCTAGAACAAAGGATATAACAATTCAAAGATCAGATTGAGCAGCAAAGAGAAAAGAATGGGGATTGGAAGCAAGACTTGGAGAATAACCTTTTAAAATTAATCAAAATAAAATGAACAGCAGAATATCAGAATTACAATATAAAGAAAAAATTAAAATGTGGAGTCAGAGCCTTGAGCAGAGAATACAGGAACTCAAGGAACAGGAAGAGTGACAAAAGGAAAGATATGAAACATGAACACAGACCTTAAGGGAGGAATTTAAATGTTCAATTAAGGAAAATACTCAGGTAGAGGCAGAAGATAAAGAAAGCCAACCAAAGTTTATTAGAAAACAAACTTTAGTATATCAGGCTGAGATACTTAAAAAGACAGCATAACTCACTCCATCTTGATTTTCAGATTCCATTTTGTGCCTGACCTACTCTGAGGGTCTGGGAACCTAAACTCCTGGACTGAAGGTGCAGACTGTTCCAGGAACTAACCACATCCTTGACTAGCCTTGTATAACATCATTGTTCTGCAAGCCTTGATGGATTGCAAGCCTTGACGCAGTTCCCAAGCCCCAGTTTCCAAGCCCCCACCTGCTTGCAGTTTTTGCCCTTAAATATTCAATCATTTCTGCCCTTAGGCTCACCATTTCATGGTGGTCCAGCTCAAGCTGTCTAATTAAAAATCTTTCTTTGCTAATTACATCGGTGTCGTGTCCTGTTGGTCTCACGGGGGTCCCGAGTTGATGGTTCTACAAGGCCAGTACACCACAAAAATATCTAGACTATGATCATCCACAGGATTATCAGGAATTTGAATGGCAACCCATGGATGTGTTAGAACTAAGAAATTTTAAGTTAAGTGTCACTAATTTTGGAATGCATTCACCATTAGGACAACAAATCCTGACATCTTGGGCTATTAAAAATAGTATACACTCACACCCCCAAGATTGAAAGGATATGGTCAAAGCAGGACTAGAACCTGTATCACATTTACAGTGTTTCTCATGGTGGAGAGAAAAGGCAAAGGAGATAGCACAACAAGATAGAGCCGAGGGTAGAGAGACTTCCAAAAATCAGCTGCTTGGTGAAGGTTGCTTTGCTGAAATAGAGGTGCAGGCTGTATATGATGAGGAAACTTTGGCATTGTATCAATTGGCAGCCTCAAATCCCTGGGGCAAAGTTGCAGAATCAGGCAAAAGACTTGAAGCATTTCCTCAAGTCATGCAAGCTCCAAAGAAAACCTTCTCTGACTTTTTGTAAAGGTTGACCTCAGCTGTGGAAAGGAGTGTATCAGATCCAGCAGCAAGAAAGGCAGTAACCTAGTCTTTAGCCTTTAAAAATGTGAATGCTGAATGCAAAGAAGTAATCAGACAACTGAAGAGAAGGTCAACATCAATAGATGAGTGAATTCAACATAGAACTGATGTTAGACATTGTTCGCCTGATATGACCTTAATTGGAGAAGCTGCCACTAGAGACTTAGAGATGGCCCAAGGTTTCAAATGTTTTAATTGTGGTGAGCAGGGTCATCCCAGAATAAACTGCAGGAAAAACAAAGTTAATCCCCAAAGGAAGCCTATGCCTTCTGGAATATGTCAAAGATGTGGCAAAGGCCAAAATTTGCTTAGGGAATGTAGAGCAACAACAAACAAATGGGGTAACACCTTACCAAAAAACTCCCAGGGGGCCCTCCTACAGGTCCGAATGCCAGGCAGAGAGAGTTCTCTTCCTCAGAACAATTAAACATCACTGCTCTAAAACTGATATTATGAGACCAGATAATGAGGCTGAGGCAAATTCTATAGACAATTCAAAAAAAAAAAAAAAAAAAAAAACCTAAAAGGGAATCAAAACAGACTATTTTGGCCAACTTCTATAGAGGTTCAAAGGCCAAAACTAAGAATACTAGTAAACAATAATGAGATTGAAAGGAATGGTCAACACTAGAGCAGATGTCACCATTATCTCTTTAAAATATTGGCCTGCAAGTTGGCCATTTCAAGAAGTAGATGTCCAAATTCAAGGAGTTGGGACTTTATCCCAAATAAAGCAAGGCACCAAATGGATTAAACGTAGTAATCCATTTGTAATCCATTAGTAATGGATTCCTCAGGTAGGAAAATTGAGGCCATACATGGCTGATATAGCAATTAATTTATGTGGAAGAGATCTGTTACAGCAGTGGAAAAGACAAATTAATATTCCCTCAGTTTTAGAGTATGGACACAAAAACTGGTCAGGTTCCTAATAAAAAATTAAATTAGTTAAGGAGTATTATCAAAGATATTTACAGACTGTCTAGGCTATCCATAAACAAGATACAGCAGGGGCTGACAATTTAGCTCTACCTTAAGGAGCCATTGCTGATAAACACCAACATCCTTACCACTAAGGTGGTTGACTGACCAACCCATTTGGATTGATCAATGGTCTATTTCAAAGGAAAAACTACAGGCATTAGAACAGCTACTCCAGAAGCAGCTGCAGGCTCAGCATATAGAGAAGTCCACCAGCCCTTGGAATTCTCCCGTATTTGTCATTTAAAAAAATCTGGCAAATGGAGGCTGTTCAGAGATCTCAGAGCAATTGATAAGATTATTCAGCCAATGGGTTCCTTGCAGCCTGGAATCCCATTGCCTTCCTTGTTGCCTAAGGAATGGCCTATTATAGTGATTGATCTAAAATATTGCTTTCTCACAATTCCTCTACATGAATGTGATAATGAAAGATTTGCTTTTTCAGTACCTACCTTCAATAGAGGTTGCCCAATAAAAAGATATCATTGGAAAGTCCTGCCACAAGGAATGTTAAACAGCCCTGCCTTGTGTCAATATTTTGTATAACAGGCATTGGAGATGATTTACAATTTCCCCAATCCATTATTTATCATTATATAGATTACATCCTATTGGCTGATTCAGATATAAATATCCTGGTAAGAATGATTGATGAAGAAAAATAAAAAATAAAAACATAAAATAAATAAAATAAAAACTCTTGCTTTGCTAGGGATTGTGAATCACCCTTGAAAAAAGAGAAAGATGGGATTCTATTAATTATCTAGGATATAAAATAAGTCTACAAAAGGTTCGTCCACAAAAGCTGCAAATCAGAAGAAACCAATAAGGACTCTTAATGATGAAAATCATTAAGATACTGTGAGATATTAACTAGCTATGGCCTACTACTGGCTTGGCCACTCAAGAGCTAAACAATTTATTCCAAACTTTACAAAGTGATAAAGATTTAAATTGCCCGAGGAAATGATCAGCCTAGGCTGAGAAGGAGTTAGCTCTGGTAGAAAGGAAATTGCAGGATACACAACTAGTCCATATTGATCCAAAATGGCCTATATCTTAGTTATCTTACCTTCTACTCATTCCCCTACAGGAATTCTCATGCAGAGGGAAGATTATATATTAGAGTGGAGTTTTTAGCACATAAACAGAGTAATAAATTAAAAACCTACATGGAGATGGTGGCTGAAGTGATACTAAAAGGAAAAATGAGACTTCGACAATTAGTCAGAATGGATCCAGCTGAAATTGTGGTATCTTTTACTAATGCAGAAATTGCCTCATTACGGGCACAAGATGAACCTTGGTAAAGAACATGCAGTAATTTCATGGAGAGATAAACAGCAGATACCCTAAGAGCAAGTGACTTCAGTTCATAAAAAGTACTACTTGGATTCTCCCTTGTATAATAATGGAATTCCAATATCTAGAGCCCCTACATTTTACACTGAGGCTAATAAATCAGGAAAGGCAGGATATAAATCAGAAGATTTAAGTCAGGTGGCTGAGAATCCCTATAAGTCAATTCAAACATCTGAATAATGTGCAATACTCATAGTGTTGTCAGATTTTCAAGAGTCTCGTAATATAGTAACTGACTCTCAATATGCAGAAAGGGTTGTCTTACACATAGAGACTGCTGAATTTGTTCAGGATGATTCTGAATTGACTTCACTATTTATTCAGCTACAACAAATGATCAGAAATAGGAGTCACCCACTATATAAAATACACATAAGATTCCCCTACAAGTTATGTCTATATTTCCACAGGAAAAGAAAAGCTATGCATTCCTTACAAGTTGATAAAAATCAGACATAACAAAGGAAGACCTCCTGAAGACCTTGTCTATGGAGAAGGAAAGGAAGATTAACACAATCAACAAGATAGGTGCTGTATATATGGTGATGTTTATGTCTCTGTATAGGGACACAGATCTGGAACCAGCTGAGACTAAAATGTCTATACACAGCCAATTACATTTATTGGGTACAAAATTCTCATGACTTGTTATTATGTAGCATCCTTTAAGATGGCATCAATGGAAATTTATATTGAGTTTGATTATGTGATCAAACTAACCTCTGAAGAAAGATAATTGTCTTTCTTTATTGATCTTTATTAACAGATCTGTGCACCATATAAATGTCTTTACAAAACTATATGTAGCTTGTAAGTTTTGTATACTGCAGGATGAAAGAAGAGAAAGACAGCCCTAACAAGATCCACACTCCAGGATGCTGAGATTCTGGGACCTTTCATTCTGACTCCTTTTTTAATTCTATCTCAACTACATCAAAGCTGTTTCTTCTAAAGACTAGTTCACCTATCCAGCTTTTCAGACTGTCATAGTTAAGATGCCAGCTAAGCAATGAACTTTCTCAGCACATGGTGACTGAAAGGCACCAGCTTGCCCTCCTTTGGCCAAACCAATTTTTCTATTTCCCTTTGGGCCCATAGGAGAGAATTCTTTGCCCCAATTCAGCTAGAAGCAGACAACAAAAGATCATTGTCCCAGTCCCTTATGTTGGGGTAGATGGTTCTGGTTATTTTATGAATTACAGATATGTTGTCATTTTAAGGAATATTTTACAAATGTTATAGTTTTAGACAGGGAAGAAACTAGAGAGCTTAGACTCAGGTATTTCTACCTTGCCTTTCCTCTTCTCTATCCTTCCTTCTTAGGTAAAGTAAAGGGGGTGGAAGACAAGAACGGGGATATAGTAATATAGAAATTTGAAGAATAAACAAATAGGGATAAGTTATCAAATTTACTCTTAAATAAAACATTGTGGGCTGGAGAGATGGCCCAGTGGTTAAGAGCATTGATTGCTCTTCCACAGGTCCTAAGTCCAAGTTCCAGCACCCACATAGTGGCTTACAACCATCTGTAATGAGATCCAGTGCCCTCTTCTGGTGTGTCTGAAGACAACAACAATAAACTCATATACATAAAATAAATAAATCTTTTTTAAAAGTTGCATGGTCATATCTCACATAGGTGGAAATCTTTATAATGGATGAAGAGTTGAAGATCATTTGACTAGAGACATGTCTGCTCCTGACAGCATGCCATTCTTTGTAGAAAGGTGAAATTGAACATCAGTGGAGTTGCTCCAGTTGTGTCAAGATAGACACCAGAGAAGAATTGCCTCAATTCATCTACAGACAAAAGTGTTGTCCAGGAAAAGGATACACTATGCGGAATAGTGACTGATAGCTCTGCCAAGATAGGGTAAGCAGTCCTTCAAAACTCTGCTTGGAAAAGGTCTACCAGAAGGCTGAAGAATGATGCTCCAACGTTTTGAGGAATGAGGGACTGTGCAGGTAGTCAGCTGTCTCTACAAATCAGTTGAGTTTTAGAAGCTATGTTTTGTGCTTCCTATATTTTCAGGTAATATTTAAGTTATGCTCAGATTTCTGATGGGGTTGAAGACTTTTTGTAGTCTCATAGCCAACTTAAGATGTTTAGCATTGAGAGAGATGATATAGATTTGAGAGAATGGTTTTCAGATGGTATGCAAGCTAAAACCAGGACATAATTTAGGTATAGAATTGTAAGCCTTTTAAGTTAGGATAGATGGTAGAGTGCTTTATCTAAATTGACAAAATTGATGGACTGGGTGTGAAGAGTATCTTATACTTTATGAATTGCATAATTCTAATAGTTGTGCTCAATTTATATCTGAGATAAAAGAGCCTTTTAATTAGACAAAAGGGGAAAGTGTTGTGGATTGTCCTGGTGCTGTTTGTATTCTGATGCTAATTCTGCTTCAAGAGGGGCTACACTGACTGGATCATGTACTCAGGTGATTTCACGTGAACACATTTAAGGTTAATGTACTGGCCTGTTTTGTGTCAACTTGACACAAGCTGGAGTTATCACAGAGAAAGGAGTTTCAGTTGAGAAAATGCCTCCATGAGATCCAGGTGTAAGGCATTTTCTCAATTAGTGATCAAGGGGGGAGGGCCCTTTGTGGGTGGCACCATCTGTGGGCTGGTAGTCTTGAGCTCTATGAGCAAGCCAGGAGAAGCAAGCAAGCCAGTAGGCACGACGGCCTCTGCATCAGCTCCTGCTCCTTAACTTGCTTGAGTTCCAGTCCTGACTTCCTTTCGTAATGAACAGCAATTGGAAGTGTAAGATGAATAAACCCTTTCCTCACCAACTTGCTTCTTGGTCATGATGTTTGTGCAGGAATAGAAACCCTGACTAAGACAAATTGGTACCAGCATAGTGGGGTATTCCTGTGACAATCTGACCATGTTTTGGGGAGGACTGTGGACAGACTTTGGAACTTTGGGCTAGAAGATCCATTTGGTGTTAAGAGCTCTGTGGGATATTGTGTAGGAGCTTGGAAGATAATGTTGAGAACAGTGCAGAAGATGGGGGCCTGGCTTGTGAAATTTCAGAGGGAAGATTAAAGACTCTTATCAAAGCCATTGATATTTTGACTGTGAAGATTCTGTGGGTTTGGTTAGCTGGGGCTGAAGTTCCATCTAACCAGCACCAATAGTCCCATAAATGCATTGGTTTTGCTTTAGTAGTTCTGGTATCTTGTTAATCGCAGCTGATCAATCAAAATAATAATAATAATAATAATAATAATAATAATAATGCTGAAGGGGCACTCAACCATGCTGCTATGATGAAAAAAAAATTCTCAGAGGAATTTAAAGATGATGACTTTGATCAAAATAACCCTGGCTCTGAGCAAGCTCAATGTTCTTGCCTATACATGTAGAGAACACCATGTTGGTGCCAGATGTTGCTGGTGACACTGACAAAAACCCATAGGGATTGGGGTAGAAGGCATAGATTCAACAACACAGTTTCTGGGAGTCAGGAAGGTGGCCAAAGCATACTCGATTATTGCAGGGGCCTTTATAACCCCCTCACAGCATCCCATTGGCTCTTAAGTAGCCAGTTATGGGGCTGTCTCTTTCTCACTAGCTGGTTCCATTGCCTGATTCAGCATCAGAAATCTCTAGCCATGCCAGTAGATTCTAGGTTGCCATCAGGAGGAAGTGTCAGCTGCCCATGAACCAGCATTGTGGCTGGGCCTGCCTGGCTAAGTTCCTCCTACATGTAGTGTACTCTCCATTGCAACACAAAAAGAAAAAGGATTTGTATGTAGAGCATGGCTTCTACCTTCAGACCAGAACAGGAGTAATGGTTATGGTGTATGTATACTGCAGGGTGAAGTAGGGTAGGCAACATGTAGGTTAGAGTTTAAAGGAGTAAGTTTCAGGGTCATTTTTATGAAAAAAAAAAAACTGATTCAGGAAGAGTGAGTGATTTTGTTATTTCCCAGAGTGTATTACTTTATCCACATGAATGAACAGACCAGATTGGTGGACCAGATTGAGGAAAAGGAGGTCCAGTGGCAGACCTAAAGTCTGATCCAGCTCAAGGGGAGACCCCAATGCCTGAAACTATTACTGAAGCTATGAAGTGCTCACAAAAAGGGACCTAACATGACTGCCTTCCAAAAGACCCAACAAGCAGCTGAAAAGGTCAGATGCAGATATTTACACCCAACCAATGGGCAGAAGCTGGTGACTCCTGTGGTTGAATTATGGGAAAGCTGGAGAGGAGGGCAACCCTGTAGGAGGACCAGTAGTCTGTCTCAATTAACCTGGACCCTCGAGATCTCTCAGACACTGAACTACCAACTAGGCAGCATACACCAGCTGATATGAGGCTACCAACAGATATCCAGTAGAGGATTGCCAGGTCTGGGTTCAGTCAGAGAAAATGCACCTAACCCTCAAGAGACTGGAGCCCCCAGGGAGTGGGGAGGTCTGCTGGGGTAGGGGTGGGTATGGGATTCCCACAGATACCAACTGAAACTTATTAAAACCATGGTTTTTCACCACCAGTCTTGGTGAGTACAGACTCCCCTCTCTCCTGATCCAGGACATTGGACATCAGTTCTTGTTGTTTGTTGGCTGTGGGTGTTACAAGAGGTGAGACAAGCTCATCAAGATGCTGAGCCTTCATTTTCTGGAGGAGCAGAAGGGTTCATCCCTCTTGGAAAACAATGACACCCAGCTATCACATTCCTGTTACTTTACTCCAACATTACACATGGTCAACTGGGGGCTCAGAAAGATTCCAACTGCAAAGGTTATCTTCTTCTTTCTGTCCAAGGGAGTAGACAACACACACACACACACACACACACACACACACACACACACACACAAATCTCAGTCCCTTTGATTATGGTTAGCCATGATCAAAAGCAGGAGCTCCAGGTTTGCCAGGAATGTCTCAGGGCCTGCAATTTCTAATGTAGCACCAAGAACAGACATTCCAGAGTGACAAAATTTCCTCAAGATTCACCAAAACATAGCCACAACTTTCCTGAAATATTTCACTCAAAGCAAGAAACAAAAGCTTTCTGGTATGTTTCACTTACCGCCATAAATAAATGATTTATTTTATGTATCACTATATAGAAATATATCATACAATTCATACTAGTGAGAAACCCTACTAAAGGAAAAGATGTGGTGATTCATTTTTCTGTCACCATACATTATGAAAACCATTAGAGGGTCCATACTAAAAAGAATCTGAACAACTGTGAGAAATATGGCATATTGTTTACCCAGCAGTCCATATTCACAAACCAGAGCAGGAACCACACTAAACTATTATTAACATTATAAACTTGTTAAAGTCTTTAATAAATGGATAATCACAGAAAATATGAAGAATTTGTACTTAAGAAAATCTGTGCAAGTGTAACATGTGCCCTTCCCCTGTTGGACCCAAAGGTCCCAACTACCCGTAGTTCCCCCCTCGAAAAAACACAGAGATCTAGAGCGATGCAATCAGCAAGAGGTTTATTATTTCCAATGCATTGGGGTCATCTTGCACATGAGGCAAATGTGACCCCATAGAGCCCATTCAGGGACCTTATATAGGATTTTAGAGCAGCTGCCATTAGGTACAATGTGATTGGCAGAACAGTGTGACTTTTAAACTGATTGGTCTTTAGGGAATGAAGTAGCAGGGGATTAATCAGCCCCTCCCTTGCAGCCTACGTGCTTTCTAACCTGTTTCTTCTGTGTGCTTGGAGGCGGGGAGGGGACTCTGGTGGAATAGCTCAGTTCTCTTCGTCAGCCCCTCTCACAGGGAATATCTGCTAGCTAGGTGGCCTTATCTCCAGAGAGGAGAGGAGGGGAGGAAAAGCATTTCTTTCATTCCTCCCTTTTTTTCTTGGTAGTATTTCAATCATGAAATTACAACTCATTTTGATCTAACCCTAGGTACTGTTGCCGTAGCATCATAATCTGCACGTTGCTTATGCGCTCCCTAATGAAAGCCAGTAAGCGATTTAGGATGCAAGGTCCAAAGGTTAAAAGTAATACTAAGATTATTAGGGGTCCTTTTCAGTGGGGTTCGAGCCAGTCTCCATGTTCAATTTAGTTAAGGTCTCTTTTAGAGTTCTATTCATCCTCTCTACCTGCCCTGAACTCTGAGGTCTGTATACACAATGAGGTTTCCAATCGACCTCTAGATATCTGGCCACTCCTTGACTTACCTGCAACAAAGGCTGGGCCATTTGCAGATCTGATTACCTTGGGCACGCCAAATGGGGAAAGATTTCTTCCAGTATCTTCTTGACAACCAGTGCAGCAGTTTCCTTTTCTGTAGGAAAAGCTTCTACCCATGCTGGAAAGGTATCTATGAAAACTAATAGGTATTTGTAGCCATACTTGCTGGGCCTTACCTCAGTGAAGTCTACTTTCCAGTATACTCCTGGTCTGTCCTCTCGGTATCTCTTACCAGGGTCAGTCCTATTTCGGCAGGCATTCACCTTTTGGCAAAACTCATAGCTGTGGACCATTTGTTCCACTAGGTGTTTCAGTCCTGCTATCTGTATAGATGTTAATCTTTTTGTCCCTTCCTAGTTCAAGGGCCTTGGTGAGAGTAATAAGCTCGGCCTTTTGTGCCGAAGTTCCTTCTGGTAGGGCCTGTGCCCACACAACTCTCTGTCCATCTACTACAGCCGCACCTGCTTTTCGTCTTCCTTCTTTCAGGAAGCTACTCCCGTCTGTGAACCACGTAGCCTCAGCGTCCATCCACCAGGGGCTGGTCGGACAGGTCTTTTTGCCAGTCATGTGCTTCCACAAGCACTTGTTGACTGTCATGGATAGGAGGTTCGAGGTCAGGGTCAGGGAGCAGGGTGGCCGGGTTCAGACCCGTTGGGGGAGTGAACATGATTCAATCTGAATTTAGCAGCAAAGTCTGATAGTGGTCATGCAAGCGTTAGTGAGCCACTGGTCAGGAGGTTGATGGACCATGCTCTAAGTGCATGTGGAGCAGATATTACTAAGTCTCGTCCCTAAGTCAACTTGTCTGCATCCTTGACCAGCATGGCAACCGCCACCATAATTCACAAACAGGTGGGTCACCCCGTCACCACAGGGTCCAGTTTCTTAGATAGGTATGCCACCAGCCTTTTCCATGGCCCCAGTTTCTGGGTCGGAACCCCTTTTGCTATGCCTTTGCTTTCTGCCACAAATAAATGGAAAGGCTTTGTCACATCTGGGAGGCCTAGAATGTGGGCTGACATTAGTGCTGCTTTAATGTCATTGAATGCCCGTTGTTCTTTCTCCCCCCAAATAAATGGTTGTTTGTCCTTAGTAAGTGGGTAAAGTAGGGCTGCTATCTCAGCAAACCCTGGTATCCATAGGCGACAGAAGCCTGCTGTACCCAGAAATTCTCTAACTTGCCTTTGATTAGGGGGCAGTAGAATATGGAAGTTTCTTTTCTGGCTTTTGACAGCCACCTTTTTCCATCTTTTAGCAAATGCTCCAGGTAACTGACCTGTTGGCTGCAGATTTGGGCTTTTTTGGCTGAAACACGGTAACCCAGTTCTCCCAGTTCAATGAGAAGGCGTCTTATCCCCTCAAGACACAGTTCCTTGCTGGGGGCTGCTAAGAGGAGGTCATCTACAAATTGCAAAAGCGTTACCTGGGGATTGGTGGTACAAAATGTGGCCAGATCCCAATGCAGGGCCTCGTCGAAGATAGTGGGTGAGTTCTTGAAGCCTTGTGGAAGGCGAGTCCACGTGAGCTGGCCAGTCATCCCAGACTCTGGGCCTTTCCATTCAAAGGTGAAGTACTCCTGGCTTTTAGGAGCCAGGGGCAGGCAAAAGAAGGCATCCTTAAGGTCTAGAACTTTGTACCAGGTCCTGTAGGGGGGCAGAGAGCTTAACAGGTTATATGGGCTGGGGACCGTTGGGTGGAGGTCAGTTACCCTCTTGTTTATTTCCCTGAGGTCCTGGACTGGTCGGTAGTCACTAGTCCCAGGCTTCCTCACAGGAAGGAGTGGGGTATTCCAGACTGATTGGCACTTTCGCAGGATCCCCAGCTGGAGGAGTTGTAAGATGTGGGGTTGGATTCCATCTCGAGCCTCCTTGGACATGGAATACTGGTGGACATTTATTGGGCTAGACTGGGCTTTTAGTTCCACATAGACAGGGGGTTGATGCTTGGCTTTTCCCATTCCTGCTGTCTCAGCCCAGGCTTGAGGATAGTTCTGCAACCACCAGTCCATGTTCTGAGTCTTTTGCTCTCTATTTTCAAAAAGTTTATACTCATCCTCTAATTTGAGAGTCAAAACTTGGATGGGCTCTCCCTGCCAGTCTTTAATCTGTGGCCGCTCTGGGAGGAAATGGATCTGTGTCCCCATCTTGGTGAGGAGGTCTCTCCCCAGCAGGGGGTATGGACATTCAGGGATGGCAATGAACAAGTGGGATACCCGGTCCACACCGAGGTCCACCGTTCTTCGGTGACCATGAATATTGCTTATTGCCTGTAGCCCCTTGAACCTAGGACTTTTTACTTAAAATGAGTCCATCAGATTGCAAGAGGACCGAATGTTGAGCTCCAGTGTCCACAAGAAACTGAGTGGGCTTCCCCTCTACTCTAAAGGTTACCCTGGGTTATGGGAGGAGGTCTGAACTCTGTCTCCCTTAATTGCTATCTTCCTGCATAGCCAGTATTGTAGGGCCTTGGAGCTCCCTCTCTCTCTTCTCGGGGTCGTAGGCCCTCTTTTTCTTCTTTATGGGACAGTCCCTTGTCCAATGGCCTTTTTCTTTGCAGTAAGTGCATTGGTCCTTAGACAAAGGTTCTCTTCTGTTGCCAGGTATTCCCTTACTAGGCTCCCTGGTCTCCCTAACTACAGTAGCCAGTATCCTGTGTAAATTCCTCTCCTGTTTCTTATCTCTTCTGAGCTCCCTATCTTCTTGTTCCTTCTGTTTCCTTTCTTCTCTTCCTCTGTCTCTTTATTATGATACACCTTTTCAGGTACTTGCACTAGTTCCCTTAATGACTTATCCTGTAATCCTTCAAGTTTCTGCAATTTCCTCCTAATATCTGTGCTAGACTGGTCCACAAAAGCTACAGTAACCGTTGCCTTGTGCTCTTCACTACTAGGATCATAAGGAGTGAATTGGTGGAAAGCCTCCATGAGTCTTTCTAGGAAAGCAGAGGGTGACTCATTTGGCCCCTGCATCACTTCTCTCACCTTGGTCAAACTTGTGGGTTGCTTGGCTGCCCCTCTGAGACCTGCCATCAGAGTCTGGTGATATACCTTCAGGTGCTCCCTACCTTCAGGGGTGTTGAAGTCCCAGTCTGGCCTGGTTAGCGGGAACCCTGCATCTATATCTGCTGGTAAGAGGGAGGGGTGCCCATCCACCCTAGGGACATTTTTTCGAGCTTCAAGGAGAATGCGCTGCCTTTCTTCTGTGGTAAAAGGGGCCTGAAGCAACTGCTGGCAGTCATCCCAAGTGGGTTGGTGGGAGAAAAGAAGGGACTCAACCACATTAGCCAGGCCCTGTGGGTTCTCAGAAAAAGAGAGATTATGAGTTTTCCAGTTATACAAATTGGCCGAGGAGAACGGCCAATATTGCAAAGGCTGATGACCCTGGTCATCAGGGGGACCATAAGCTCTAAGAGGGAGAACGTGAGACTGTTCGGGGGTAGTCCTGCGCCAGCTGCGGGTCCCCTGGGCCAGTCCCACTGGGTCAGGGTCAGGGAGAACAGAGGAGGGAGGCAGAGCAGAGGGACCCATCCCAGGAGGCTCAGCAGCTAGAATCGCCGGAGGCCTGGCCTCTGATGTTGCCTGAGACCGGACAGCAGGGGAGTATGGAGGAGGAGGTTCATGAAGGAGTAGGTCAATATCTGAGGTGAGGAGGACATCCTTCTTGGGTCCCTCTCGAAGAGCCATGATAGGTGTTCCTGTAGGCCCTGGAAGAGGAGCAAAAGGCTGCACCCACAATGGGGGGTCAGTTGCTAGGCTTTCCCAGACAGTAATGTATGGAACCTGATCCAGGTGGCCTCCGGAACCATCCCAAAGACACACCTTTTGACAGCCACTATAGGAGGCAGAGAGAATGAGCCAACGGGTCTGGAAAGTTGGCCATTCTGAGGAACACAGAGTTCCCACTTATGTTTCTTAACTTCTACTGAAAGATTATGAGCCCTAGCTCTAACATCTGTCCAATATTTAAGAGTCAAACCTAGCAGGGTCATCACAGCCTGTCCCATTTCATCAGAAACTGTCCTCAGTCCAAGCACAAACACAAAAAGAAAGACAGAAAGTAAGATGCCAATGAATCGCTGCCTTGGACACCTTAGCAGAAAAACAGGAACTCAGCAGTGACCTCCTTGCCACCATACCCAGATGGGGTCAGATCTTCTCCACCTGAACCCCCAGATGGGATCAGACCCTCCCAGACCCGATCCCCCAGATGGGGTCAGATTTTCTCGACCCGAACCCCCAGATGGGGTCGGACCCTCTCGGACCCGATCCCCCAGATGGGGTCCAGAGCATCCTCTGAGACCCTCATTGCCACAGTGTTCCTGGCATGTCTACCCACCACCTTTAGCAACTACAGACACCACAACTCCCCATTGAGTTGCAAAACCAAACCCATTAGTGGCGGCTGCCCAGAAACAGAAAGACAGGAAAAGCAGGAAAACACAGCATGATAGATGCAGACTCATAGACTCAGACAGACAAACAAAAATGTGGTACCTGTTTGTCCTCCAGTCTCAAGTCTCAAGTCTCAAGTCACCAGTCCAGCGAGGAGGAGTTTCCCGGCCCATGCACCAAAATGTTGGACCCGAAGGTCGCAACTATTGGTAGTTCCCCCTCGAAAAGACACGGAGATCAAGAGTGATGTAATCAGCAAGAGGTTTATTATTTCCAATGCATTGGAGTCGTCCTGCACATGAGGCAGAGGTGATCCCATGGAGCCCATTCAGGGACCTTATATAGGATTTTAGAGTAGCTGCCATTAGGTACAATGTGATTGGCAGAACAGTGTGACTTTTAAACTGATTGGTCTTTAGGGAATGAGGTAGCAGGGGCTTAATCAGCCCCTCCCTTGCAGCCTAGTGCTTTCCAACCTGTTTCTTCCATGTGCTTGGAGGGGGGGAGGGGACCTTGGTGGAATATCTCGGTTCTTGTCAGCCCCTCTCACAGGGAATATCTGCTAGCTAGGTGGCCTTATCTCCAGAGAGGGGAGGAGGAGAGGAAAAGCATTTCTTTAGTTGCTCCAGAAAAGATTCATAGGCAATATCTTTTTCAATGTTTGGGGCCTCAGGTATATCCTAAACAAATTGTGGCACAGAAAATTCAAATAAGAAAAGATAATTTACTTACTTCATATTATTTTCAAAGGTTGTTAGGAGATGTCGATTGGCTAAGACCTCACCTTAAGCTCACCTCAGGAGGACTTATGCCTCTGCTTGATAACAGTGAGTATGCAAATTCTAATCCCCCCCCCCACAGTTAACTGATGAGAGACAAATAGCTTTGCAGAAAGTAGAAGAAGCTACGGTTCAACAACAGATACATTATATAAAATATAGATCAATTGTCCGCTGTTTGAGTTATTACTACTCATGTGCCTTCAGCAGTTCTTTGGAAAAAGGGACCATTAATATGGATTCACCTTTCTTCATCTCCAAGTAAAGTTTGAACACCCTATTATGAAGCTGTTGCCATGTTAATATAGAATTGTAGGATAGAATCATAAAAGTATTGAGAAAGAATCTGATGAAGTGTTTACTCCTTATTCCAAAAGCAATTAAATTGGTTATTGTAAAATACTGATATTTGGCCTATTGCATGGCAAACATTTTAAGCAGAACTGATAATCATTATCCAAAAGACAAGTTGTTACAGTTTTCCTCTATGCACACTTTTGTATATCCTGTAAACTTACACATGCAGCCCATAGAGAATGTACTTACTGTATTTACAGACTGCTCATCTAATGGGAAAGGAGCATATGCAATTGGATCACATGTTCATTCTCTGAGTTTTTCCCCACTTCAGCACACATAATTGAATTATGTGTTGTAGCCACTGTTTTTGAAATGTTAAAAAATTCAAGCTTTTAATTTGTATACTGATAGCCAGTACCTAGCTCAGGGTTTACAATTGCTTGAAATTGTTCCTTTTTTAGATATTGCTAATTCTCAAATTTTGCAATTATTTATGCAAATATAGCTTCATTTAAAAACATGTACTGTTCCTTGCCTTATATGACGATTAAGAGCTCATAGTGGATTGCCTGGACAGACTCCTTAGGGCAATGCCACAGCAGATTTGTATACCAGGCAGGTATAGGCCTTATACAGAAACAATTGGCCATACAATAACATCCTTTGTATCATCCAAATAGTAATAGTCTGAGACAATTTGGTATTTCTAGAAAACATGCATGTCAAATCGTAAGGACTTGATCTCACTGTCCTCAGTTTCTCCCTGTACCACATGATGGTGTTAGTCCTCGAGCACTTATATCTGATCAATTATTGTAAATGGATGGGACTCATAGTTCTGATTTTGGAATATTAAAATGTGTACATGTGACAACATTTTTTCAGGCTTTCTAGTTGCAATTGCTTTAACAAGAGAAACAACTAAAAATGTAATTAGTCATTGACTGCATTGTTTTTCTATGCTTGGTGTTCCAAACCAGATTAAAACAGATAATGGAACTGGCTATTACAGACAAGCACTTGATATGTTTTATAGACAATTTAATATTACCCATATTACTGGGATTTCTTCTTATTCTCAAGGACAAGATATTGTAGGACTTTAAAACAGTATCTTTATTTTTAAAAAAAAAACAAAAAGGGGGGATTATATTTCCATACGTATTACTTAATCATACTTTTTATTTTTAAAATTTGTTGAGTGTCTATGGCACCCTACAACTAGGCATGCTTATGCCTAGGTGAAATGGGAGGATCCACTTACAGGCATATAGCATGATCCCAATCAGATATTTAATATGGGGAAGAGGGCATGTGTGTGCTTTTTCCACAGGATGCTGCAGAAGCTTGCTAGCTGCCATAGTGATAGTGACAGTGCTGATGCTGGAACAAAGAATGATGCTGACCTGTGAGCTATGAGTGCCCTGACAATGGTGACAGGAAAGCTGTTTTGAACATCTGTTCCTGACCTACCTTTGCTTGCCTATATCCCAGATTGGACAAGCTGCCTTGCTTCAAGTTTTTAGACCTTGTGGGACAGAGAACATGGAGACCTTTGAAAAATTAATCAAAAGGAGACGTTATAATGACTCTTCTCTTTCCTTTAATGTGACCAGTTATTCTGACTCAATTGTGGACTGGAATAGAAATCAATCCAATATTGGAAATGACAGTCTTCATTGGGAAGGCTGGTTCTGGACATTTTCAGGACATATTTGGAAGTTAGCTGCAGTTCTTTATGATGTTTTGTTAGTAAAAGATAAAATTGGGACAGGATCTGGACTTTGAACAAGTGTTAGTGCATGTATTACTGCTCCTAATATTTTACTAATTAGTCATGTTAAATTTACTTTTTTCTTCCACATTATTTAATGTAAGTTGCACTGATTGTACACTTTTTAATTGTGTTAGTGTGCTGAAATCTGGCATGTCTGTTATGGTGGTCTGTCAACTAGCTTTTGTTTTATTGCCTGTGAGTATTATAGGACCTTGGTATTCTGAAAAAGGCTTGCAAGTACTGGAAGAAGTGAGTCAGGCCTTAAGCAGAAGCAAGAGGGTAGTGGGCTTGATTGATTATCGCTGATATAGCAGCTTTAATTACATTAATAGCTAGCACCACTGCTTCTACAATTGCTTTGACACAAGAAGTTAAGACAGCTACCTTTGTTAATCATTTAGCCAAAAAAATATGTTACTAAGATAGGTGTTTAGAACAACAGATTGACTCCCTGGCATCCAAACCTCTGCAATTTCATTATCATAAACTTGATTTGGCTGATAGAGATCTGGCTGAGCCCTACAATGCCATGTCTCCTTTGGGAGCTGCACAAAACTCAGATTTATGCTCGCCTGCCTAGGCGTGGTCTGCCTAGGTGCGAGACTAAGTACCACAGGGGTAGGACCCAAACATCCATTTCTGAGTCCCCCGTGAAGCAAACCTGAATGCATAGAGGTTGATGTCTGCCCTTCCTTTGATCATACTCTGTGGGGATACCTACAGAACATTGACAAAGGCTAACTTCTCCTCCCCAAAAGACACTGATGACATATAAAGTGCTCAGAGGATCAGGTCAATATTTCCCCCCTCTGGTTAATGCCCACTCATCTTCATAGTGCGATCATCCCTAGCTACTCACTGGCCTCAAAAACTGTTAAAAAGAAGGAGATACCAGGAGCCAAACCCATGAAATTACCTGCTGTTCTATGAAACTTAGCCACTCTTTACCCTAGATGGGATTATGGAAAACAAGTAAATCTTGTGCCCCACCCCCACCCCCATCCAACTCATCTTTAATAAAAATAAAACAAAAAGGGTGAATTGTGCCCTTCCCCCAGCCTTGAGTGTGACTAACAACCTGGCTGGAGTCAGTCTGGCCTCTCTGCATTTGCAACTTCCTACAGAAACCTTGAGGAGTCGACTGCCCACTGAGCTTGCTGAAACAAAGGATTGGGTCTTTGGGCTTTCCCTTTAAAAGGAGCACAGAACAATAAAGTCCAAGCCTCGATCAGAAATTCTGTCTTGGCTTCCTTCTTCTCTCCCATTCATTCTTCTCTCCCACCCCGTCCCCTTTTCATTTCCAGCCTTCCTTTCAAGTAGACCCGGTTCATCCATGGCTGCTGGACAGCTACAGTAACAGTATAGAAGTCTATCATAAAATTATTTTACACACTGCACCTCATAAAACAAAAACAAAACAACAAAAGAGAAAATAAAATCTGTGAGCAGAAACTGGAAGAAACCTAAAGGATTTGACTAAGATTTCTAGTTTGTCCAACCTTGTTTTATTTCAGAGTGGCTAGAGAGTATATTTACCAACACAGTTGTGCTATGTTTGTGTTTATTTGTACATTTAATATTCTGCCCAGAGATGTCCCAGTGAGGAAAAACACTATGTGTTCTTCTAGAGAATCAAGTTCAATTTCTAGCACCCACCTTACAGTTTCCATGGTTTGTAACTTAAATTCAAAGAAAATCTAATACAGAGTGAGTTCCAGGATAGCCAGGGCTATACAGAGAAACCCTGTCTCAAAAAACAAAAAACCAAAAAAAACCCAAAACCCTTCCTTTTATTGCTGACTGTAAACACAATTTTCATAGTTACAAATACAAACATGAGAGAACACATCCATAAACATAAAACCTTGAAAGATACTTTAAAATTGAAAAATAAAAACTAATTCCAACTCTAGGGAATTCCATGAAATGCACCAAATTTGGAAAATCATTACCTAGTTCTAAACCTGTAGACAAATCAAAAAATACTCACTGAAGGGAAATGAAAGAAAATTCTTTAATGAAGGGTGTTTTTCTAGTGGGTTCTAGAGGGAAACCTTAGAAATAATAAGGATTTGAGGAATTTTAAAGAAATACAATGAATGTAATAACTCATGTTTACTCATGAACAGCCTAAAAGTTCAAACGTAGGAAGTTAATTCATGTTTGCAATATCAAAAAATGTTGGAGTATTTAGTCCAAGAACAATTCACAGTGAAAGGGATTGACACTATAAATCCTAAGACACAAAGACTTGTGGACACTAGAGAAATCAGTGGTGTACAAAGAACAAATCTCAAGAGTAATTGAATTTCTCATGTATTTTACTCTTGAGGATAGTTATGTTTGAGTAAATGTGAAAATATTCCTTGGAAACATTTTTGCCATCCCAATATTGGAATTTTGTGACATGCAATCACAATTTATTTGTTTAAATGCAAAAATAACCAAAAAATGGTGTCTTATTCATACACGATTATATGAGAATTGTTAGTCAATCATGGCTGGCAAACATGAGACATCAGTCAGGGAAATAAGATGGTCAAGAACTAGTCACTAACCATCTTAGGATCTAAACTATCTGGAGAGCCTGCTGAGGGCAAATTTAAAGGTTCCATGAATCAAATACATTATTTGTGCAGATGCTGCACAGAAAAATACCCCTGTGATTGATGACCTTTGGATAATTACAGTAGATCATAACAGGCATGTTCACCTGAGCATAATCCTGTGTTGGAATCCCTGCCATTTTTGGAATTACTCTTTGTTTTGATGTGTAATAAATGTTGTCTGAAATACTCAGCTCATCTGTTGCAGGGTTCAGTTGTCATTGTTTAAGGGAGATTATTTCAGGTTCAGCACAGCTTACATGAGCAACCATTGCATCTTAATGCTTGCTGATGCTTCAAATCTAATCTCTGTTAGCAATGTCAGTTTCCCAAGAGTCACTAATGTCCCAAGAAAACATCACTACTGAAATGCAAATGCAAATGAGCTTCCTTTTAAAGTAGAAGTGAGCATGAACACCTTCTGTGGAAAAAAAGGTACTGTCAATAATATTTGGGAAAACACATGAGGCAAACAAGATTGTGCACTCCTTTAATGCCAGCAATAGGTAAACACAACCATATCTGTCTGCATTGAGGTTATCTGGAAGTATATACTCACCCTCTGGATCAAAACCAAAGTTCCTTTTCACAAATTCAGAAGGAATCTTGGCAAATGCATGGAATGAGTTATTACAATTTTCATCTATCAGGAATGGTTAGATTTCTTCAATAATATCTATGTCCTTGCATAGAGAAAAACAGAAATATATAAGAAAATCAAATACAATCTTAGAAATCATAAAATTATGTTTCAACTTCAACAATATTAAAATTGGAAAGAAAATGTGCCCCAGGATTCACTACTGTCATGTATCAACTGAAAATGTTCCTTTTTCATTTCAGGAAATAGGGAAAGATGTTATACCTGAATTGGACAAATAACTCGTGTTTCTGTATGCATCCACAACAAAGTCCTCCGTCAAGGGCTTCTGTTTTCAAACCTAGAAGTAATGTCTTAGTACTGGCTGGTTTTGTGTCAACTTGACACAAGCTGGAGTTATCACAGAGAAAGGAGTTTCAGTTGAGAAAATGCCTTTATGAGATCCAGCGGTAAGGCATTTTCTCAATTAGTGATCAAGGGGGGTAGGGCCCCTTGTGGATGGTACCATCTGGGGGCTGGTAGTCTTGGGCTCTATAAGAGAGCAAGCTGAGCAAGCCAGGAAAAGTAAGCCAGTAAGAAACATCCCTCCATGACCTCTCCATCAGCTTCTGCTTCCTGCCCTGCTTGAGTTCCAGTCCTGACTTCCATTAGTGATGAACAGCAATGTGGAAGTGTAAGCTGAATAAACCCTTTCTTCCCCAATTTGCTTCTTGGTCATGATGTTTGTGCAGGAATAGAAACCCTGACTAAAACAATCTTGAAACATAAATGATTCTTTACAGCTGCATGTCTACACCTCTGTCACTTCCATTCAAAGTATTCTAGAACAGGATCCAAGCAGTAAACAAGATGCCCAAGAATATCAGCATTAGCAGACTGCAACACAGACTGCAGAACAGGGTCCACCCCTGACACAGCCTACAGAGTGGGTCTATCTGAAGCACAATGATCAAAATGGGATACCATGACCTCCACTGTCGGGCCCATGGCTCTCCCCACCTTCCTGAGAAGTCCTCCTATTATCAGGAACATCTAACCAAGAGCAGGGAAAATCAGATGTCCAAAGAACAGCATAGGAACACAATCAACCATACCCAGGGCAATAAGAGTATCTCAAATCCAATCTTATAAAGATGATAGAGGTCTTTAAAGAGGACATGAATAAATTACTTAAGGAAATACCTAACCCTAACCCTAACCCTAACCCTAACCCTAACCCTAACCCTAACCCTAACCCTACATTCAAACACCTAGACACATTAAAAGAGAAAGCAAGTAAATATAAAGATGTAAAGGAAAACACAAACAGGTGAAGGATATGAAGAAGCTGTCCAAGGTCTAAAAAGGGAAATAGAAGCAATAAAGAAAACATAAACTGGGACAAGCCTAGAGATGGAAAACCTAGGAAAGAGAACAAGAGCTACAGTGTAAACATTACCGAAAGAATACTAGAGATGGAAGAGAGAAGCTCAGGTGATCACTGACTGTGTTAGGGCAGAAATAAAGAAAGAAATAAAAGACTTTCTAGAATTCAATGAAAATGAGGGCACAACACACCCAAACTTATGAGGCATTATAAAAGCAGTGCTAAGAGAAAAGTTCATAGCAACTAATGCCCTCATACTGAAGTTGGGAGTTCTTATACTAACAAATTAAAAGTACATCTGTAGGTTCTATGAAAAAAAAAAAGAAGAAGAAGAAGCAAAAACAAATAAGAGGAGTAAACAGCAGGAGATAATCAAAGTCATGCTGAACAGTGTGACAGGATTATCCTTGTCCAATCTATTTAAATATTAGTACAGCAGGAGTCCTGTGATTGGACATGGAAAAGGGAGGTGGAGCTGAATGTTGCAGAGACAGAGAGAGCATCTCAGGAGAGGGAGAGAGAGCCAAGATGGAGGCAGATGGACAGGATGATTCAGAACCAGCATGGTTTAAATAGCCACAGGTAGCTATGATATTATATAGGGATAAAATTATTGGGGTAACTTGTCTAATCTAGGTGGGCAGCTTGTATCTATCATTTGGCATAGAAATTATTGTGTGGGTCTCTTGTGTATTGAGAATTTATTGATATATAAATCTGTCTGCTTAATTATAAGTTTCTAGAGTTTTGATTTACTGGGTTAGTGGAAGGTGGGACCACCAACCACAGGGGGTTTATGGCTGAGAAGAAACTAGCCATCCAGAGACAAGTGAACTGGAGCTGGGAATACTGTGACCGGTCGCTGTGGTGGCTAGCTAGAGACAGAGGTGGCCAGATGGCTGCAAGGACAGAGAGTTGCAGGCAGTAGTGCAGGAAGCCTGCCAGTCGTTTTTTAACATTTCCCGCAATAGGAGGTGAACAAACATGTTGGGCAAGAAATTTAAGTTTATTAGCCTGAGAGTTTGTTTGTTTGTTTGTTTGTTTGTTTGTTTAAAGTGAGCACTGAGAATCACATGGACTCAAGCATGGGAATTGAAACAAAGAAGGCTGTGAGGTCCCCTTCTGTGGGGAATTGCAAGCTGCTCTAAGTCAGGAGAGAGAAAGAGGATGGAAGTTGCCTACTTCTTAGGACAGATGGTATAACAAGAAGAGGGCAGAGATGGATTGAATTGTCAATTTAAGAAACTGGGATTATTTGCTTTTAGAAAGATTTATATACAGATTTTGTCCAAATAACGTGGGGATGTTCACCCATGGTCCAGAACTAGGATAGGGAAAATTAGTCATTGACTCCAAGTAGAGAGTGCAGTGATAATCATTGCCTGCTTTGATCAGGTATTATTAATGTCTGTGGCTCCAGGTAGAGTGATAAACAGCTAGATGGTATAACAAGGAGATATTGCTCTGTTATACCATACAGGATACTCATATTCTGTCTAACATGGGCTCCATGGGAATCTTGGGTTATATTCCTGCTTGGCAAAATAGATAAGGCCTAATAATAGGCACTTACAGTATTTTAGTTTATCTCATTTGTTTTGGGTTGTTTTAATTTTCAAAATGGATGTGATTTTGAGTTTTGTGGTTATATTATTCTTCTGGGAGAGAGGTCTAAATAATGGATTTTCTAATTACTGGCTCAAGGATATACTGACTTGGGAGAAAGGTTTTGTCTTTGCATTTTTACTAAAGGTGTTTAGTGTGTATACACCTTCCAGAGTAATATGGATCAGATTTGATAGACGTAGACACCCAGAGAACTAGATTCCAGAGAATCAAAAAAACAAAAAAAAATGTTATCTTGATAATACTAAAATTTTGTTTTGAGATTTGTATATCACAGAATATACAGCCTTGGTAAATCTCATCATCAGACATGCTAAACTGACCTGCTTAAACTCCTGATGTCTTGGACTTTCAGCTGGATCCGGTCAGAACAGTCATCAGAGACTAAATCAATCATTGGTGTGGCCTTCTTAAGGCCAGCCAACTCCCCCATTTTCCCTACCCTTCCTCCCCCCGTTCAAAAATATCTCAACACCCATATTCAGCTTGAAGAAGTTATGAAGAGTCATCACCTCAGTTTCCAGTGCTTTGGGGTTAGAGGAGGTTATTACAGGTTGTCTTTCTAGGGAATTTAGAAACAGTCATAATTGGAACAGGGAGGAAATAGCTAAAATTGATTGTATAGCCATAATCTCAATTGGTAGAAATCTTTATAATTGTTGAAGTCATAATCTTTTATTTTGGTACAGAATTTAGTTTGATGTAAAACCAAGGGTTTCATTGGTACAAAAATTTTAAAAGTACAGGGCTTAGACCCAGTCCTTCTATAACTGTTATTATAAACTGATCTGAGATGATTAAGCCTGTGAGTTAAGGGCCAAATAGAAAATTCATGTCTTTGAGTTTATTGTAAGGGTGTTTTCAAGATATGTATTTAGAAATAGCTGAGAGTAGTTCATGGAGAACAGTCCAAATTACTTTACATAGATAGATAGTTGGTTTTCAAAAAGTCAGAAATCCACAGAATGTGACATTTAATGTTATTTATTCACTTTTTGTTGAGACAATCTATTCCTAACAGCTTCCCATTCATGGATTCAAAGAAACAGCTGAGCATCATACCTCCGGGTGAGGCTGTACATGTGTCTAGCTCACCACTGGGCAGAAATTGCCTTTCTCTCCTGCAGACCTATACTGTTCTTGAAAGGACACAATTTATAGGTTAGGACAGCTTAGTTCTGCTGAGACAGAATAGGCTTGTCCTTAATAATTCCTGTTTCTCAAAGGTCTGTCTGATGATCCTGGCCAGTAGGCTGAAGACTCATGCTCCAACTTCCTGACTTACTGGGGCTGTATAGGTAGGCAGCTGTCTCTACAATTAGTCTCAGTTCTAATTTGGTAAAGATGTTTGGTGGTCCTTTGAGTTGGGAATCTTCACTCTCTTCTATACCTATTATTCTCAGGTTGGGTCTTTTCATTGTGTCCTAGATTTCCTGAATGTTTTGAGATAAGAGTTTTTTGCTTTTTGTATTTTCCTTGACTTTTGTGTCGATGTCTTCTATGATATCTTCTGCCACTGAGATTCTCTCTTCTATCTCTTGTATGCTATTGGTGATGCTTGCATCTGTGACTACTGTTCTCTTTCCTAGGTTTTCCATCTCCAGGGCTATTTACCTTTGAGTTTTCTTTAATGATTCTATTTCCATTTTTAGATCCTGGATGGTTTTGTTCAATTCCTTTACCTGTTTGATTGTGTTCTCCTGTATTTCTTTAGGGGATTTATGTGTTTCTTCTTTAAGGGCTTCTACTTATTTACTTGTGTTCTCCTGTATTTCTTTAAGGGGGTTATTTATGTCCTTCTTAAAACCTTCTATCATCCTCATGAAATGAGAATTCAGATCTGAATCTTGCTTTATAGGTGTACTGGGGTATCCAGGACTTGTTGTGGTGGGAGAACTAGGCTCTGAAGTTGCCAAGTCAAATTGGTTTCTGTTGCTTATGTTCTTGCCTCTCACCATCTGGTTATCTCTGGTGTTATCTGGCCTCCCTGTCTCTGACTGGAGCCTGTCCTTCCTACGAGCCTGTGAACCTGTGATCCTGTGATCCCAGATGTGTCAGAATACCTGGGGAATCAAGCTGCAACTGGAGTTTGGGCTGTGTGGGATCAGGCCTAGTGCCAAGGCTCTGCTCCCAGCACAGGTGGGAACCGGAAGGCATGCAGATCTCTGGCAATCTGTGTCCCCAGGTCGCAGGGGTCCCAGTACACCAGGTATCAGGGAGGGGTTTGGGGGTCTGTGCTGTGAACCTGGATGTGTCAGAATACCTTGGGAGTCAAGCGGCAACTGGGGTGTGGGCTGTGTGGGATCCAGTCCAGCGCTAGGGCTTTGCTCCCAGCATAGGTGGGAACTGGAAGGCCACAAACAACATTTTTTATCATACATAGGGATCATTCCTGTTAAAATGTTGATATGAGGGATCAGATGCCCTGTAACATATTCTTTGCCTGCATGTAGGTCTACGCACTTTAAGGCACACAGAAGCTACAGCACCCAGACAAGGGTAACAGATCCTCTGGAACATGAGTTCTGGAAGGAAACAAAGTCCCCAGGCAGTTATAGGAAACTGAACTTGAAAACTGCAAAAACAAGTGCCTTTAACTGCTGAGCCACATCTCTTGCCCTTTGTTTCTTAATTAGCTACTGTGGAGACATAAATGGATAAACAATTAGACAGACTTCATGCAGCATGAAGGATACTTTCTTAGAGGGTCAGGGTGAGTGCTAGCTCAGTCAGGAAAGACAATTGCACATAAGTGGGTAACGATACACTGAGAAATTTGGCAGTGAGATACTAATTGTGAAAGGTATTTTCATATAATTATGTACATGATGGCTTACAAGCAAGAAAATGAGTCATTCTAATATAGTCACCTGATCTGGCAGAGTACCCACCCTCCTCATCAGGAACCCCTCCTCCAACTCTCTTGCAGGGTGCCATCCACACAACTGCAGCTGTCAGGGTGCCCAGGACATACTTACTCTTCACAGCTTCCCCCACAAGGTTGCTGCCAGACTAGACCAGAACTGGATGTGGTAGGACACTGCACCTGGGTTTTGAACCTGTCAGACACAAGTTATCCTGCCTAACTTCTCACATTGCCAGTCTAGCCCAGGAGGCTAAAAATGTGCAAAAGATAGCAGCAATCTCTCTGAATTCTGATGTTCAGAACCATTTCCAAAACAAAGTAAAACTAAGATAAAAGGTCCTTGGCCCAAAACGCAAACCATATATGATGGATACATGATATCCAAAATACACAACTGAAAACCCAGAGATCAATAAGATCAAAGCTTGTGCAGCATGTCAATCAACTCAAAGAGGACAGGAACAAAATGATTCGTGGGCAAGAAAATAATAGCAGATGCCTGAAGGGAATGAGGACAGCATAGGCTATGAAAAATGAGTTCAGTAAGTGGTTAGAAACACACCCCTCCCCCCCCAAAAAAAAAACTGAAATAAAAAAATGAAAATGTAGTAAGCCGAACAAAAAATAACTCAAAAAGATCCTGTGGAAGACATAATATCAGGCTTGGACACAAGGTAGAGGAACTGGATGCCTTAGTCAAAGAAAATGATGACTTAAAATGTTAGGAAAGACACAATATTATTTACTCCTTGTAGGGGGTGAGTAAAAAAGATCAACCCCTTTGGAAAACTGACTAGATTTTTCTCAAAAAAAGGATAAAAGAAAGAAAGGAAGGAAGGAAGGAAGGAAGGGAGGGGGAAAAGTAGCTACTACACTGTTTAGCCATTTATTCTTAGATGGTTTCCTAACTGTTCTCTATGATTCTCTGTGTACACCCATGCATATCTGTATAGACTGGGGAAAAGGCTCCAGAATCAGCCAACTCTTTTTAGAAAGTCTACTTAAGAAATCGAGTCTTCTCATGACTATGTATTATGCTTATGCAAAAAAAAAAAAAAAATTATATCACCGGTTAATAAGTTCTGCATATGCGAATGGATTAAACACATTGGCAATTAATGATGCATCTGAGTTAAGGAAAGAAATGAAAGCCTTTCCCTCTGAGGCACTTAACTAAGAGTGAGTCCAAATTTGAATTCTCTACTTCCTGCTCCCTGTCCTTCCCTTATTCTATGTGAGTTTGACTCTGTCGTGCCTGAGGTGTACACTCTCTTGTGTACCTCTCCCTGTGTCTGCGTCTGTCTCTCTGTGTATGTGTCTGTCTGTGTCTGTTTGTATCTTCCTGGCTGGCCTTAAGAGCTTTGCAGTCTTTATGGGACAGAAATCATCACACGGGGAAGGAACAGGATTGGGTACAGACAAACCTTTAACAGAGTTTTACAAAGGATTAGGTCACTGCCTCCAAGTGACCAAGATAGCAAATATTTAAAAAAAAAAAATCACTGTTTATCCAACAATATCCATAAAGGCACATTCATTTTAGAAGGTTGTTTTAAGCTTCTGGGTTTGATGCTTTCAGCAAATGATACACATGCATTTTCAGGATAGGCATGGAAAATTACATACCATATCATTATAGCTATGCATTAGTTTAGGTTTTTAAAGTTGATATGAGATATCCAAGGAAAATCAATTTTTTCATTATTCTTTGAAAAGCATTTTAAACAATCAAGTTGAGTACACAGTAGGTGAGCATGTTTAAATCTTAAATTTCCTCAAGCTGCATTAACTCTGGCTCAGCTAAAGTCCCAGTCTATTAGAATGCAAGATACTTGTATAATATTGCATTGCCACATTTACGGTTCTGCCAACGCATAGGAAAGCACCATGGAGCAGATTCCATGGTGTTCTGCTGTCTACTCTTTGTAAGATGTTTGTAATAAAAATAAAAATAAAAAAGTGTTATATTAAGGCGATTCTAATGAATTCTCCAAGTGATGAAGCAGCTGGAGTTCAAGATGATCCTGTCTTGTCCAAAAAAACTTTATGTACAGGTACTGGGTTACATCCAATAGAATTGTGGGCCAAAGGGACTTCATAAAAATACCCAAACAATTCAGGCCCATGACAAAGGGCTTGCTCTCCACAAACTGACAGCAAGTCCTCATTGCTAAAGACAAGACTATTCAAGCCTATGACCCACCATGTGGCTAGCTCTTTACCTCTCTGTGCCAGTTCCCATCTATCTGTTCTCTATCCCGTTATATCTCCTGCATCTGCTTTGGCTTCCCGTATCCCTCTCTCTGCCCAGGAATTCCACCCTCCAATTCTTGTCCCAAGTATTAGATGTCAGGTTTTTCTTACAAGTTATCAGGTGTGAGACATTACCAAAACATCTTAGATTGCCTCTAGGCACAGAGGATGGCCTGACCTTCAAGTATCTGAGCAGACTTGGAAAGACAAGTATTTACCAAAGTAAGGCTGGCGATGGAACATAAAAATGTCAAAATCAAGATCCTGCTAGCATTTAGTTCTCTGCCAATATAGCAATCAACATAAGAAAATACAGATACACTGCATATAATGTGATGGAAAGTCACCTCAACAAGTGTGCAGTGTTCATGCAGGCCAGAAGGCATTGGACTCCGTGGTTTGGAATGACACTTTAATGTATAGTACAGCTTCAAATGAAAAGGAATACACCTGCCCCAGGGTTCTGAATGCTGAGATTATGCCAGCATCACTTCCCCTTTTTATGGCTATGCTGTCATGTTGAAGAGGTCAGTACAGGACCTTTGGAAAATCCTACCAGACCCCTCCCATCCTCGAAGAGAAAGGTCACGGAACACTTAGGCACCCCTCTCATCCAGAAGGGAGAGGTTAATTACATTCCTAAGACCACAGGGGAGGGCATGACCATCATCCACCCTGTACGTGGGGTGGGGGAGGCTCAGAGCATGTAGACACATTCCACAGGGCAGACCAACTGTTGGCCATCTACAGACAAGAGAAGTCCTTGCCATCTCATTCCCTAAAGACCAGTTTAAAAGTCACACTGTTCTGCCAATCACACTGTGCCAAATGGCTGCTGCTCTAAAAACTGGGCCACCCGAGGTTGTTCTCTCTCTCTCCTTTTGTGTGCAGGGCAACCCCAACATGCTGGGACAATAAAATTCCTCTTCCTGTTGCATCGATCCCCGACTCCATGGTGTTCATGGGGGTGGGAGGGATCCTCTGGTAAGCTAGGGCTCATCAGTCTTACAATGCGATGTAACCACACTTTGCATATCTAAACAACATAATTAATGTTCTGGAAAACATCTTTTGACTCTTTGCATTTACACTAACAGAACACTAACACCCTAAGAAGTACAGACATCCATAAAATGTATTTTATCTGTAGAGGGCAAAGGTTCTTGTGGTCAAAGATAAGCTCTAGGAAACCAGGAATGTAAAACCACCGGGTTTTCTCTTCTGTAGAAGAGAAGTACACTCTTTTCTGACCAGAAGTGAGGGAATGGATGTAATAAATAGCTTGGTGACCTGTGGTATATATAGTGCCAGGCCACACCTGAACCTCCCAGACTATTGGTTGGTTTATCCCAACTCTTCCTCCCTAGAGCATTGTTTCTTAGTTAATAGAATGAAATCTTAGGAGAGATGTCACATGCACATTATAACTTGGTGACATCTACACTGTGTCCTCCCTTAGGACCTTTGGTTTTAGGACCCAACTTTATGAAAGAGTCACATGTACTTTGCAAAAGAGTTTTGAAGTATTTTGAAGTATCTTTATTGTGTAGATGATTGAGATAATTGGTACTGGGAAAATAATGTTTTTCACAAAATATTACTGTACTTAAATATTCCTAAATAAACCACCCTGGGGTCAGAATCTAGAAGTCTGACCAAACTCTGGCTACTGAATCTGGAGGGTAAAAATTCAGAGTTTACTCCCAGGTTTCAATAAACTCATGAGTCCCTGAGCTTACTCAAGCTCAAGACATAAAATCCTGAGATATTTCCACTCCTGAAAATCCCACCCCCACAAAGAAACCCTACACAAAGCCTGCCTCCCACTCCGTTCTCTTCTGCTTCTCAGCTGAGCAGAGGCAGCCTCCCTCCAGTGTTATTCCCAGTAAATCTCTTGTGTGTGGTTAGTGGTTCCATGGGGCTTTGTGGTTTATTTTGGCTTCTGAGTGGCAGGAGACCTTTTACTTCAGAGCTGTAACACTTGCACTGGGACATCTTTTCCTTAAGAGCTACAAGACTTTCACTGGGGATAACTCACAATACACCCTCAGCCAGCACTGAAATACTTACAGAGTGATATTCAAATACATTTTCTTTTTTGTCTCATGTACATTGTTACTCTTCCAGACCTAGAATTTGCAGAGACCCCCACACTTATATCACCTAGCCAGTAAACATCAGAGTCTGTCATTCTGATCAATAAACTCAGAGATAAACACAATCTTTCTTCTACTTTGAAATTGTAGGGTTTTTTGGTGTGTTTATGTATGATGGACCCATCAAGAATATTCTTTATCACCATCCAGAAAAAAACCTGTCTCTGAAAATTGCAAAAAAAAAAATCAGACCAGAAATTTGAGACTAGAATTTGAGGGTCCTAAATACTAATGCCTGCATATCAAACATTAAAGGGGACATCCATGTCCCCTTTAATCATCATCAACAACTAGAACTCTCAGAGTGGCCTAGTCATCAACATGTTGTGTTTGAGAAACAACTGTCAGCATCCCCCAGAATCAAATGTGTATAGTGAACACATTGGTAGCATATGCAGCTTATGTTACCAATAGTAAAGCATAGTAAAGTCACTGAAAGAGAGGAACAGAGGTAAATGGTTAAAAGTGCCAGACAATAAAATATTTAGACATAGAGACAGCAGATCCATACATCTTCGATAGCAGCAAAAATAACCCAGTTTTTCGAGGCCAGCCTGGTCTACAGAGTGAGTTCTAGGACAGCCAGGGCTATACAGAGAAACCCTGTCTCAAAAAAGAAAGAAAAGAAAAAAGAAAAAAAATTAACCCAGTTTGTAACCTCTCCATCTCTGTTCTCAAACTTTGATAACTACCACAGGCGAAACCTGCCATTCCTGTGCTAGGGATCCTGTCTGCCCTGGAATGGGCTGGAGCTGGACAAAGAGTTGGACATACAAGTAGCTTTAAAGAATGATGGTCTCTGGGTGTAGCTTTAAAGACTGATGTTCTCAGAAGTAGCTTTAAAGACTAATGGTCTCCCGCCTTCCAGCTCTCTAACTATTCTGAATGCTTGCTGATAACTTCTAAAAGCATCTCAAATACTTCCTTGATCATTTTGAGGGTTAAAAACTGCTGACTTGGGGGTTAACACCTGTAGCTAACAGCAGGGGATTAAGTAAAAGATTAATTCCTAAGGGTTTTTCCTCTCTTGACCAGAAGCCTCCCCTCTTGCTTGTCAGGCTGGAGGGAAGTTTGGAGCAATAAACTTTTATTGAATCAGAAAAACAGAGTCAAACTGGCAGGAAGAAAAACTTTTACACAAGCAAATATGCATAAACTCACGTCAATTCATATACAAATTTACACATACACACTCATACACCTCCATGCAAACCAGTTGGACTCAACTACATAATTACATTACTTACACACACACACACATCCATACTTACATACGCATTAGGAAGCAAAAGACCAAGCACCAGAGCAGAATGAACTCACTCATTATGGATGAAAAATGAGCTCAAATCTTTATTGCATAGAGAAAGAAAAAGCTTCTACCCTTTTATTGCTAAATGAATGAAGCCCAAGTCTGTAAGAAAGAAAGCTGAGTTCACCTCTTTAGTAACACCCAATCTGCTTTGCTGTAAAGAAAAACCCGTTCCCGCCCATAAGAAGCCTGCCTTCTCTTCCTGCCCTCTGCAGATTCTTCTTTTCCCCTCCTCTTAGTATTCTGTGCATTACTCTCTTAATTGCTAAATTCTACGCCACTGTCCTTCTTCCTCTTGCTCTCTCCTCCTGCTCTAGGGTTATATTACTCTCTGATGTAATAATGCCCTACAATGAAATTGTTCCTAGTCTTTTGTTCCCTTTCAAGAATAGATCACTTTGGCAAACATGGTGAAAAGAGAAGCTGAGGGGATTGGGGGAGTGGGGGTGGGGGGGGTGCAGAGATATGGCTCAGCGGTTAAGAGCTCTGGATGTTCTTCCAGAGATCCTGAGTTCAATTCCCAGGAACCACGTGGTGGCTCACAATCTTATATAATAGAATCTGATGCCTCTTCTGGTGTGCACTCATAAATAAAATTTAAAAATGTAAAAAAAAAAAAAAAAAAAAAACTTAAAAGAGGAAGTAGGACCATAGCACAATGCAATCAGGCTAGGGAGATTGATATTTCCCAGGATCAGTTGTGGCGTGAAGGTCACTAGGCTGAGTTACACAGCCAGCTTAAATATGATAATCACATCATGGTGCTATGTTTATTTGGCAGCTTTAAATGCTTGGGATGAGGTTCAAGGTTCAGGAAAGAGGTCTGAATCATTTACTAAAATTATACAAGGCCCAATAGAAGCCTTCTCTGATGGTTTGCAAAAAATTGGCTTCAGCTATATTTAGAATAGTATCAGATTTAGGAGTCAGAAAAATGCTAATTGTAATTTTTGGCTTTGGAACATGATAATTCAGAATGCAAAACATTGATTAGACATTTACATGGAAGATCAGCACCAATAGAGGAATGGATTAGGAATATGGGTGATACTGGATCTCAAATGTATGATGATACTCTGATAGGAGAAGTAATTTCTCAAAGTTCAGCAAACATCAAAATGCCAGATGCTCTCATTGTGGTAAGTCTGGACATCTGATAAGGGATTATAAGCCAGGCATTCCAAGAAAGAATGGATTTTCCAGAGATAATCCAAAGGGAAGGCCCCAGCCTTCTGGAGTATGCAGAAGGTGTGACAAAGGTCAGCATTGGACTAATGAATGCAGATCAACAATGGATAGCTAAGGTAAAGTTTTGCCTCAGAAACACCCGATGGGGCCTACCACAGGGCCCCACAATCATATCCTGTTAGTCTCAAAAAAACTCACCCATACAGCAACTAAGTGTGTGATGGCGCACACCTTTAATCCCAGCACTTGGGAGGCAGAGGCAGGAGGATTTCTGAGTTCAAGGCCAGCCTGGTCTACAGAGTGAGTGCCAGGACAGCCAGGGCTACACAGAGAAACCCTGTCTCGAAAAACCAAAAAAAAAATAAATAAATAAAAAGACTTAATGCCTGTCGTTGAAAACAACACTTGTCTACACATGATCAAGGACAGAACAGCTTCTGTACATAAAAGAACAAATTCGGGAGACATCAGAAAACAAGTATTTCGCCAGCTGCTAGAAATGATGAAAGACAAAAGCAAAAATATACGTAAATGACACTAAAATTGAAGGTTTTGCACACACAGGAGCGGATGTGACAATGATTTCACCAAAATCTTGCCATCCAGACGGTCCCCTTCAGGAAGTAAATATTCTTTACAAAATTCTAAAAAAAAAAAAAAAAAATAGAAAAAGGGAACATTACCCAATTCATTTTGTGAAGCCACAGTAACCCTGATAGCCAAAGCACACAAAGACTCAATGAAGAAAGGGTATTATAGATCAACTGCCCACGTGATCACAAATGTAAAAATAATAAAATACTTGCAAATTCAAAGAAAAGACCAAAAGGATCACGAATGATGTGCAAGCAGGCTCCATCCCAGAGATGCGGAGATGGTTCAACATGCAAAAATGAGTAGGAAAAAAAAGTGCAACCAAAAGAGTGACATCCTAATGCTTGAAGAGATTGTTGACACTTGTTCCATTTTTTTCTCTAGAATAAGTAATGATGTGTAACTGAATGTGTGTTGGCCTAAAGATCGTACCAAATCCCTATAGTCATAGGCTCCCTCCGGTAGGAGTTCTTTCAGAACCTCAAAGACTACTTGGATATGCAATCTTTAACAAACTGATTACACACTGAAGATTTTCCTCTTGTATAAAGATACAATGACGTACAAAACTTTACCACACTCACTACATTTATGGGGTTTCTCTGTAGGCTGACTTTTCTCATGATGTCTAAGGCTATACCATGTGCAAAGGCTTTACCATATTGCTTGCTTATTCAAAGTGTTTCTCTCCAGTATGTGTTCTTTTATGTATTCTGAGATAGCTGTTTTGTGAAAAGGCCGAACCACACTGATTACATTCATAGGGTTTCTCTCCGGTATGCGTTCTTTTATGTCTTCGAAGGTGACTATTATCTGCAAAGGCTTTACCACATTGATTACATACATAGGGCTTCTCTCCAGTATGTGTCCTTTTGTGTACTTGGAGACTATGTGATTGTGAAAAGGCTTTATCACATTGATTACATTTGTAAGGTTTCTCTTCAGTATGAATTCGTTCATGACATTGAAGATGATAGTAACGTGCAAAGGCTTTACCACACTGATTACATTCGTAAGTTTTCTCACCAGTATGTGCTCTTTTATGTATTTTGAGATTAATGTGCTGTAAAAAGGCTTTATCACATAGATTACATTCATAGGGTTTCTCTCCAGTATGTGTCCTTTTGTGTATTCGGAGATTACTGTGTTGAGCAAAGGCTTTATCACACTGATTACATTTGTAGGGTTTCTCTCCAGTAT